>CAXHTJ010001168.1:0-50043 GCA_964019445.1 Populus tremula
TCTTTCGAATTATGTTTTATGCATTAGAATTTGTTTTTCTTTTCATGAAGGGTTTGAGAATATTATTTTGATTTTAAATTGACGACGTAGACTATCGATAAAGGCTACCATTCAACCATGATGAGCAGGATTGAAGATTCAATAATACCATTCAATGTATTGTTTTTAAAAAATTGAATAAAAGTAGAAAAATAAATAAAATAATATTAAATCAAACCAAATATAAAATAAATAAATTAAATTAATATAAAAATACATTCAAATACATTAAATCTAAAATAGAGGCGGCACTGGAGGAGTAGGACTAGGCTAGTCGTCACCGGGACCCAAGAAAAAAATAATCAGAATTTCTGTTTAGGATGTTTCAAGAATAGTTTAAATGTTTTTTATAAAAAATATTATAACAAAATAATTAGAATTTTTATTTAAGATACTAGAGGTTAATTAAAAAAAATTATAAATTGTTTTTATCTAAAGAAGGCAGCAACCAATGAATTTCCAACTTGATGTTGAATTTTCTAATGAAATGAATTTCCATCATTTCATTAAAATTCAAACCCAAAGAACAATTTATTGGTTGGTGAAACTTTCATTGTGGAATCTTGCAGATAATTGTCGTCACCCAATACAAGGAGACAGACTATCGATGAAGGCTACAATTCAACCATGATGAGCAGCATTGAAGCTTCAATAATACCATTCAATGTATTTTTAAAAACAAATACATTGAATAAAAGTACAAAAATAAATAAAATAATATAAAATCAAATCAAATATAAATTAAATTAATTAAATTAATATAAAAAATACATCAAATACATTAAATCTAAAATAGAGGCGGCACTGGAGGAGTAGGATGAGGCTAGTCGTTGCCGTGATCTAAAAAAAATAATCAGAATTTCTGTTTAAGATATTTTAAGAATAGTTTAAATGTTTTTTTTATATAAAAAAAATAATTAGAATTTTTGTTTAAAATCCTTCAAGGATAGTTTAAATTGTTTTTATAAAAAATAAAAAAACATTTATAAAAAACTTATTTAGGATACTTCAAGTCTAGTTTAAATATGTTTTTTTAAAAAATAAAAAACATTATAAAAAAAATAATTAGAATTTCTGTTTAGGATACTTGAATGGTAGTTTAATTTTTTTTAATAAAAAGTAGAAAAAAATTATAAAAAAATTATTTATGATATTTCAATGATAGTTTTAATATTTTTTAATAGAAAACATTTATAAGAAAAAATTAATAGCATTTTTGTTTAAAACACTTGAAGGGCAGTTTAAATATTTTTTTAAAAAAATAAAAGAAAATAATTAGAATTTGTTTTAATATACTTCAAGGGTAGTTTAAATGTTTTTTTATTTTTGTAAAAACTAAAAAATATTTATAAAAAAAATAATTAGCATTTCGGTTTAAGATACTTTAACGGTAGTTTCAATGTATTTTTTTTATAATAAATAAAACTAATTATAAAAAAAATAATTAGGATTTCTGTTTAGGATATTAAAGGATAATTTAAATAGTTTTTATAAAAATAAAAAATATTTATAAAAAACATTAATTAACATTTTTGTTAAAAGTTTTTCCTATAAAAAATAAAAACAATTATAAAAAACTTAATTAGCATTTCAGTTTAGGATACTTCAAGGGTAGTTTAAATATTGTTTTTATAACAAATAAAAACATTTATAAAAAAAATTAATTAGGATTTTTGTTTAGATTTATTCAAGGATAGTTGAAATTATTTTATAAAAAATAGAAAATATTTATAAAAACCATTATTTAGGATATTTCAATTCTACTTTAATTTTTTTTTAGAAAATATATATAAAAAACATAATTATTATTTCTGTTTATGATACTTGAAGGGTGGTTTAAATTTTTTATTAATAAAAAATAATATATATATATATATTTAATTAATTAACATTTCCATTTAATATATTTCAAGGGTAGTTTAAATGCGTAAAAAAATTAATGAAAATTTTTATTTAAAATACTGGAAGGATAGTTTAAAGATTTTTTTCATAAAAATAAAAAACAATTATAAAAAAATAGTCTTGTATTTCCACCAGACCAGGTCGTTTAGATTAAGTCTAGGAATACTGTCAAATTTTAAACACTTAAAATATTTTTAATATTTTTAATATTTTTTTTAAAAAATTAATATTAACCTGTTGTAGAACGAATAAACTATTCCAGTAACAACTCAAGGACACACGCAATGCAAATTCTTTTAGAGAAGATGTGATAGGCCACTTCGAAGAGCTGCACCCTCTCCCCTCCCCTTGCTCGAATAAGTAACTGCTCTACATGGTACCACACATTCCCATTAGATACTTTTTTGGGGCTAAATCTGACGACCACCTCCTATGTATTTCTTAGGACTTCTAGGAGAGAGGCATGAGAAGAAGGAAAAATCAAAAGAAGCTCTCTACATGGTTTGCAAACGTACTTGTCAATGGTTATGACTGGGGCTTTACAGAAGATCCTTAATGAGAATGTCATACGGGAGTTGCTGATATGTGACATGCCATGGAATGGTTTGCAGAGGGTTTTGATTTTTCTAAAGTATTTGCGTACGAATTAACTTTTTCAATATTAAGCACAAGAAAAGAAACAGTTCAAATTTATTGGCAACAAAACTATACAGGAAACATGTAAAAAGATCTTACAGATCTTACAAGCTCAGGACTCGAGTACAATTTTGCATCCAAAAGTTTTACTTGATTCAATTTCCTAGAGCCCTAAATGTCTGAGAACACATCACGTAATTAAATATGATAATTCAAGTTGAAATAAACGGTATGTTCGTATATTGACTAGTGTAGCTTTTGAAGTCCTTTTTGAGGAAACTCTGATAGCTAATTGTACAAAAAAAATAAAAAAATACTATACTCCAACATGGAAGACAAGAAGCGTATATAATTATATTGAAAAAGAAAATGTGAGAAAATAATTTTTCAATCTAGAAAAGAAATATAATAAAGACTTTTTATTAAGTATGAAAACAAAATTTAATAAAAAGGAACAAATTATGGTTTCTCTACAAGCAAGCCACTTAACAAAAATTGAATACATTGATTAATCTACCACATAGACAAAGGATACTGCGATAAAATTTCACACCAGCATTATTTAAATCTGTGGAGAAGTAATCTACCATTTGTACGGTTCTACAATTAAGTAGAAACTCAAATTCTCTCCACTGTGAATCACCCCAACACACTTAACCTCATGATTCAAGAGGTACTTGCCGTCTCATTTCCACTATGAAAAAATTTTATTATGTGTAAATATGTTAGATATCTGTAACTATCTTAAAAAAAAAAAAAAATTTAACCGCTACACAGAGAAATTTTTTTGTTGCGAATGAATAAGATATTAAGTTATTATGAATGCATAAATCATAATTCAAGAAGGCATGGAGTTGCCCATAAATGCCGAGCCAATGAATGAGGACAATCCCATTCACTATATATACTTTTCTATGCTCAAAGTTTTGATCAATTCCAGAGTGTTTCTTTTCTTTTTGTTCCATGTTTTATGCATAGATTATTGCTCTTTAATTCAGAATAGTCTAAACCTGATATCTCTAATCTCCACATCAAAAGCTTAGATTCATACAAAAGTTTTGAGCACAGGGTCAATTAAGTGGTGTTAAGGGCAGTAATGTATAGTCGAAGTTTTGAGCACAGGGTCAATTCACACTAGAAACAGCAGCTAATACCAATCTGAGGCCATGTCAGAACACAACATAACACATGGTAAGGAGACAAAGACTATGGGGTCAGAGTGCTTCCGAAATTCACTCCAAAACAGTTCCAAAAAACTTCAGTAGGCAAAATCATCAGCTGTAAGAAGGTAGCAGCAAGACCCACTCTACCATCCAATGAATTTCCATCATTTCATTAGAAAATTCAAACCCAAAGAACACGATAACAGTCTATTGGTAATTTCCCTCATTCCCAAAGGACACGATAGCAGCAAGATCCACTCTACCAACCAATGAATTTCCAACTTGATGTTGAATTTTCTAATGATTAGTTTTTTGCCTACTTAAAACAAATGAAAAACATAGACAGCTGACTGCTCCATGCCCATTAATATTCTCAGAGCTCATTGTGATATATATTTGCCCTCATTCCCAATACAAGGAGACATAGACTATCGATAAAGGCTACCATTCAACCATGATGGGCAGGATTGAAGCTTCAATAATACCATTCAATGTATTTTTTTGAAAAAATACATTGAATAAAAGTAGAAAAATAAATAAAATAATATAAAATCAAATCAAATAAAAATAAATAAATTAAATTAATATAAAAATTAAAATAGTTTTTAAATAAAAATTTTAAATAATTAATTAACATTTCTATTTAGGATACTTCAAGGGTAGCTTAAATGTATAAAAAAAATTAATTAGGATTTCTGTTTAGAATACTGCAAGGATAATTTAAATATTTTTTTATAAGAATAAAAAAAATTAACATTTCTGTTTAGAAAAAAAAATAAATTATAAAAAAATAGTCTTACATTGCCACCAGACCCAAGTCACTTAAGTGTCGCATGACTATCAAATTCAAAGGGCTTAAAACATTTTCTATATTCTTAATATTTTTTTAAAAATTTAATATTAACCCACTATAAAATGCAGTCCCAGTAACAACTCAAGGACACACGCAATGCCAATTCTTCTAGAGAAGATTAGGTATTTCTTAATAATGTTTTTCCATCTCCTCCAATGTATTTCATAAGATCTCTAGGAGAGAGGCATGAAGAGAAGGAAAAATCAGGGTCTAGAAGAATCTCTCTACATGGTTTGCAAACGTACCGCCAATGGTTGTGACTTTACAGAAGATCCTTATGAGAATGTCATACGGGAGTTGCTGATATGTGACATGCCATGGAATAGAAATCTCAGGCTTTACTTGTCACATTGACAATGCAAGCGATCATTTTTCAACATGAAGGGGTGTAGTGACTTTTTGACACTCTTGAGCTTGTGACACGATTTTTCCTTGCTATTAGCTATATGTTAATGACATTGCAACCTTCAACCAAGCGCCACATTAATTACTCCCAGGGTCCCATGAGAAAATAGAACTTGAATATCTATTAGCTACAGATTTACTGAGACATGTAAATCCAGTGCTGGTCATGAGCTGTAGTTATGAGATTTTTTAAATTTTAAACAAAAGATTTAACTCTGTCCCTATGGTAGTCTAACCTCTGTGTGTGTTTTTGCTTTCAAGTACATAAGTGCACATTTAAGTCAGATTAGTAGACAGACTTTACTTATTTATGTCTGGATTCACAAACTTGTGTATTAACATCTTTTCACCGTTTGGCTTTATGGTTGAAGTCCTCAGTTACAAATTTCAGCTATACAGGCTCAGATCTTTTTAGAAATCCTGAATGTATTATGAACTGGACTAACTAATTAAGTCCCTCTTCACTTTGGTCTTTTCTTTCTTCATATTCCCATTGTATTCTATCTTTCGTTCAGCCCCACTTACTTGATGAGGCTGCTTAATTAATATATAATTATCTCGTTTACTATATAAAAAAAAAAATCTGATTCAAGATTGGAATCTAAATTGATAGCTATGGGCTGCGTGTTCTGTATTTTATAAACAGTTCACTTCTTTTAGGTGAAGACTCAAGAATCTGTTACCTACTGCATATGGAGTGAATATTTGATGCGGAAAATTTCATTTTCATTTGGAAATTTATTGAATTGTGGTCTTGTACCTTTTTTTTCTGATGCAGCAAGATTGTAGGACTGACTAGGTAATTGTTATCTTTTTTTAGGCGCAAGATTGTAGCTATGGGCTGCGTGTAAGAATCCACGAAGTTCCTACTGCACTTCCTGTCTAAAATATGCGCAATGAATAAATATATCATTCTATTTCAACTTCTTTGATCATAATATGTAATTGCTTTGTATTTTTGCCAACTTATTGAACTTCAAAGCTAAGTTAGAAAACCTTTGACTGGTATGCAGTCTTGGTCCGGATATCAATTCTAATTATGGTAGTTTGCTAATACTGATCTCACTTCAGTTTACGAAGCATTACTGGTCTGAAGTTGTTTTTGTCATCTGTCAGGTCACCTTCATGATGCCTAATCAGTCCCTCATAATGGGAAGTGTAATCCAGCAACTGATCTTTGTTGCCAGTCTGTCTTTATTACAAAGTCCAACCCAGAGCTTTAAGTTAATGGATGGAAAGGATATTCTAGTACATTCCACGCTGCTAATCACATTTACTAAAACTGATGCTCACAAATGGGCTCCTAATATTTATTTTTTGTACTTTCTTTCTGTATAATTTGATTTATTGATTTTTATTGTTTGGTGACTTGGTTAATTGGGTTTTAATTTATTTCATGATTTAATTAATAATTATATTTTTTTATCTGATAAATTGCTGGGATTATGACCTTTTCCATTTCCTTTATTGTGAGTGTTTCTCTCTCCATGTGTGTGCGCGTGTTCCTTTATATGGACTAATTAGGCTGTTATATGTTCATCATAGTAAATTGAAGTGAATATACTTGAATTTTCCTTGTTGATCAATAGGGCTTATTAAATTGATGTTATTTTACGTTTTTCCTTAAATCTAGCCATTTTTGTGAATTTTGGTTTCCATGTCGGTTTTTTTTCAATATAGCCCAAATCTAAATTTTTTTAATGTTCTTGATAGATTTTATTCCTGATTTTAAACATGCAGTTTTTTCTCGTCTAGATGAATTACTAGGCCTACTATATATAGTTGGAAAGCTTGAGATGTCTAGTTTTCAGCCCAACTTGAATCGCAAAAAAATTCCACCTGGAGCTTCATATATGTCCCAAACAATACACAAATGTCTAGCTTCAAAGATTTGATAAGATTTGTCTAGTAACTTCGACCATCTGAAATAACATGTTCCCGAACTCCATTTAACCTGAAGATTTACCACAATATATTTTCTTGTGTTTAGTATTTCCCTGTGAAATTTCAGCCCAATTCGATATATCGTTTGAGAGATATACCTGATATTGCAAAACTAGTCACTGGACATTTTAAGACCAAATTCCGAACCTGACTTGATTCATATAATAAATTTTATAAACTTATAAAATCAGACCGAGTTTACTGATTTTATTGATTTTGCATATGACAAGTCTGATTTTACTGGTTTTCAAGTTTTTAGTTTGATTTTGCATATTAGATACATATTAACTTATAAAATCACTGATTTTACTAATCAACTTGTGACTTAAATGACTTCGAAAGGTTTCAACTTCACAAACCACTCTCGTAAACAAAGAAACCAATGAATTCCTTTTTAGAGCAATGAAAAGGCTTCTTGAAAAACCTTCTTTTTATAAAAAATGAAGTCTTCTTGGCTGATCAAAATATGAAGTTACATCATCATCAACTATTTTAAAGTGAAAAACAGGACTGTAAGAAGCAGAATACAGAATCACCACAAAGTAACAAAAAGGGGAAGCCAATCCACCATCTGTGTGAGCATTAGGTTCTGATGGCAAGCAAGTGGAACCATGAGGTATTCTGGGCTTCTAGTAGCTTTGCCTTGCCTTCTGCGTGTTCTCTTTGACATTGACTAATCCCCATTATAATATCAAGCACTGTACCTGTTGTACCAAAGAACACAAGGGGTCCAAATGATTTTCGTTTTATCATCGCAAGCAAAGCTCCTGCAACTGAGAAAACCCATGTTCCTAGTGCGCTGCAGATATAGATCATTCAGTAGTTATCATCATAGTTTTGTTCGGAACAACAGGTTAATGAATAAAGAAGGAGAAGAAAATTTACGCGCACATATTATTTGCATAAATATTTTTCATGTGTAAGTGTTGTTTGAGGGACATGGCCTTCTAGAATGAAACTAAGACATAAAACTTGGTGTTCTCAATCGAAGTCAAAGACCAAGACCAAATCAGAAACCAGACACAAATCTGTTCATGAGTACAATACTAGATATGGTTAGGATAGCCAGGGGCGGAGCTATGATTATTTGTTAGAGGAGGCTAAAATTAATATAATAATATATAATATTTGTTTTAATTTATTGTACATGAGTTGTAAAAAAAACCTGTATAATTTAATTTTATTCAAATAACTTACTATAAACATATAATGACCTTTATATAGGGTAAAAGGTTTGAAGCAATACCAAATTGAGTCAAAGCAATGAAATTAATTTCATCTTCATAATATATCCATTGCATCTTCATATAATGTATTTAAAAAAATTAGTTAGCATTTTTATTTAGAATACATTAAGAATAATTTAATTTTACCATTGCAGTAGAAAAGATATTCACATCAACTCCAGCTTTCCCTCAAGGAACTACAATCTAAGTCTGTACAAGATCCAACAGAGCTTCGGAAAAATGGATTTATAAGAACTTAACCAGCCTCGTTGAAGGACCATATTTTTTTTCCATTATTATTAACTTGAATGTCTGGATCAATTTATACGTATTTCGATTAATCTCATAGGCTTTGAAATTAACAATCATATAAATCTTCAATGACCTTAAAATTTATAAAATTAAAATTGATATTTTTAAAAAACCTTAAAATTAACGATCAACAAACTGCACCCGACAGAATGAGTAAAACCCCCTCTCTTCAAGTACCCGACAATGACACTCCTTTGCATGAGGATATTCTAGAGGTAATTTCTCCTACACCATCCACCAGTAATATTTTGGATTCTTTAGCTATCACTTACCTTTCAGGTAGAATAGAGGCAAGCCTCCAGCCCAATACTCACCAGATATTGCAGGAAAAAAATCAAAGTACCCCGTCTCAAATTATGTATCCACACAAAGACTACCTATGCCTCTCAAGGCCTTTGCATACAAGTTGTCCTCCTGGCATGTCCCCTATGGAATTCATGAAGCATTAGCAGATCCCAAATGGTCCCAAGCAATCCAAGAAGAAATGGCAGCCTTAGAAAAAAACAGAACGTGGGACATTGTCACATTACCACAAGGGAAGAAAATTGTTGGGTGTAAGTGGGTATTCTCCACCAAATATAAAGCAGATGGATCCCTTGAGCGACACAAGGCAAGATTGGTAGCGAAGGGGTACACACAGACTTATGGGATAGATTATCAGGAGACATTTTCTCCAGTAGCAAAACTGAACACAGTCAGAGTTTTGTTATCCTTGGCTGCAAATTTAGATTGGCCACTACACCAATTTGACGTGAAAAATGCCTTCCTTCATGGAGACCTTGAGGAGGAAGTGTATATGGATATCCCACCAGGATATATTTCAACCACACCTGGAATTGTCTGCAGATTACAACGGGCTTTATATGGATTAAAGCAGTCACCACGCGCATGGTTTGGTCGATTTAGCATGGCTATGAGAAAGTATGGTTTTCAACAAAGCAACTCAGATCATACCCTCTTCCTGAAGAAGTAACGAGGAAAGGTAACTATCCTGATAATTTATGTAGATGATATGATCATTACAGGAGATGATGAAGAAGAAATTAAAAGATTGCACGAGGAGCTATTTACCGAATTGGAAATGAAGAACTTAGGTGGACTTAAGTACTTCTTAGGGATTGAAGTGGCAAGATCAAGGCGGGGAATTTTTCTATCACAAAGAAAGTATGTATTAGACCTACTGACTGAAGTAGGAATGCTTGACTGCAAACCGGCAGACACTCCAACCATTCAGAATCAAAAACTTGGAGTGTATCCTGATCAGGAACCAGCTGATAAAGACAGGTATCAACGATTGGTAGGTAAATTGATTTACTTATCTCATACTCGTCCAGATATTTCTTACGCTGTCAGCCTAGTTAGCCAATTCATGCATTGTCCTAGCAAGGATCACATGGATGCAGTTAGTTGAATACTTCAGTGCCTAAAATCCACTCCAGGAAGAGGACTTATGTTCTCGAAGAATAGTCATTTGGGTATTGAAGGTTACACGGATGCTGACTGGGCAGGAAATGTGTTTGATAGAAAATCTACATCTGGCTACTTCACTTTCGTTGGTGGTAACTTGGTTACATGGAGGAGTAAAAAGCATAAAGTAGTAGCTTTGTCGAGCGTTGAGGCTGAGTTCAGAGGAATGGCTAAAGGCCTTTGCGAACTTCTTTGGATTAGAAGACTACTCTCTGAAATTGGTTTCACTCCTAAGTCAGGAATGAACCTGTACTGCGATAATAAAGCTACAATTGCAATTTCTCAAAATCCAATTCAGCATGACCGGACGAAACATATCGAGATAAACCGACATTTCATTAAACAGAATCTTCAAGAAGGAGTGATTTGCTTTCGTTTTGTGAGATCAGAAGACCAACTTGCTGATATGCTCACAAAGGTTGTTTCCAACAAAAACTTTCATGACTCACTTAACAAGTTGGGCATCAAAGATATCTTTGCACCAACTTGAGGGGGAGTGTTAGCGTGAGCTGTACAGTTTAGGAATTAATGTTAGCATGAGCTGTAGAATCCAATATATGAATTATATTTCAATATTCTGTAATTGTATATATCCCGATATGTATGGGATTAACGTGACTTACCTAGATAGTTATCTTGGGTAGGGTTTCTCTATATAAGAGAACTACTCTGTAACGTTTTGATTTAATAAGAATAGAATAGAATATACAAGGCGGCTGCTCTTTGATTTATCAACTTCCATTCCTAAAAAATATGTTAACAAACCAAGTTCATTCATCTCAAACATGTCTTTCATATTGGTTTTGAATTCCTCTACAAGCTGCTCCTTGTCCCCTGTGATTAGCAAATCATCAACATAAACTGATACAATGAGTTTATGTCTATCTGCATGCTTCACATATAAAGTTACCTCATTCATGCTCCTGCTAAATCCCAAGCTTAAAAGATGATTATCCAACCTGCTGTACCAAGCTCTAGGAGCTTGTTTCAGTCCATACAATGCCTTCTTCAGTAAATTAACTTTGTTTGTTGAATTTGATTTTTCAAAACCAGTAGGTTGTTCAACATAAATCTCCTCATTTAACACACCATTCAAAAATGTAGATTTAACATCCAACTGAAATATATACCAACCATTTTGTGCTGCTAGAGCAAGCAGGAGCTTCCTTATTTCATGTCTGGAAACTGGAGCAAAGGTTTCTGTGAAGTCGATCCCTGCCTCTTGTGAATATCCTTTCACTACAAGTCTGACTTTATGCTTGTTGATCTTACCATCTACATTTTATTTTGTTTTGAAAATCCATTTCACTCCAATTACCTTCTTATGAGTTGGTCTGTCAACTAGCATCCATGTTTGATTCTTGTCTATCATTTCAAGCTCCTCCTTCATTGCTGCTATCCAAACTTGAGAATTCATAGCTTCTTCAACATCTACAGGTTCTGCCTCAGCTACATTGCACCTGCTATAGATATCTGATAGAGATCTTGTCCCCTTTACTGGTTGATCATCAATATTCTCTGCAGCATCCCACTCACTTTGTTGCTCATATTCCCAGCAACATCTATTTGTTGATCAATCATGTTTGCAGCATCTAACTCATCTTGTTGCATCTGTTTTGATCCTTCACCTGATGAATTTTTCCAATCCCAAGTAGCATTTTCTACAACTTTGACATTTCTAGCAACCACAACTTTGTTAAAATTCAGATCATAAATTTTATAAGCCTTAGATGTTGTACTATAGCCTATAAAGATCCCTATATCAGCCTTTTGATCAAGTTTTCTTCTTCTAACTTCAGGTTTCAAAACATAACAAATACTGCCAAACACCTTTAAATGATCAATATTGGGTTTAAAACCATACCAGAGTTCATAAGGAGTTTTATCTGCTAAAACTCTTGAAGCCATTCGGTTTATAACATATGATGTTGTGTTTACTGCTTCTGCCCAGAAATTCAATGGCAGCTTCTTCTCATATAGCAAACATCTTGCCATCTCCATCAATGTTCGTTTCTTCTTTCACTTACACCATTTGTTGTGGTGTGTAGGGAACAATCAGCTGGTGTTTAATCCCTTCTTTAGCCAGGTATGCTTCAAATTGTCGAGAGGTATACTCTCCTCCATTGTCAGATCTCAATATCTTCAATTTGTTTCCTGTTTCTAGTTCAACTGCTGCCTTAAACTTGACAAACTCAGCAAACACATCAGATTTGCATTTTAGAAAATAAACCCAGCAGTACCTACTAAAATCATCAATAAACAGAAGAAAATACTTTGAACCATTTAATGATTCATTGTGCATAGGTCCACACACATCTATGTGTACAAGCTGGAGTTTAGATACTGCCCTATATGCATTGTCAGGAAAACCAGCTCTGGTTTTTTTTCCCAACTGACAAGCTTCACAAAGAATTTGTTGCTCTTGAATATCAGGTAACCCGTGAGTCATCTGCTGGTCAGCCATTCTCTTTAGAGTTGCATAATTGAAGTGTCCCAACCGTTTGTGCCAAAGAACAGATTCCTTGTTCTCATAAGTATTAGCACTCAAACAAACTTCATTCCAATTAACATTAAAGCTTCGGTTCATCATTTTTGCAGAAAGTAAAAGTACTCCATTTTTATCTTTAATGTCACACACTCCATCATTAAAGACTATTGAATAGCCAGATTCAATCAATTGACCCACACTAACTAGATTCTGGTTGATCTTAGGCATATAAAGAACATTTTTAAGAATTTTTGTACCTGACAGTGTTTCTACTGCAATTGCTCCTTTTCCTTCAACCTTCACAAAGTCTCCATTGCCAATTCTGACTTTAGATAGGTAGCTTTTATCCAAGTCTCTGAATAAGCTTAAGTCTGCTGTCATATGGTTAGTGCAGCCGCTATCAATGAGCCATGATGAGTCCTTTGTCTCTGCTGAATTACACATGTCCTGAATTGTGACCATGAATAAAGATCTTCTTTGACTTCTGAACAATCGGCTACTTGAGCTTGTTGTTCAGTTTCTGTTTTATTTTTGCAAAATCTTTGGATGTGACCAAATTGCTTGCAGTTTCGGCATTGAGCATTCTTGAGCCAACACCAGGCTTCAAGATGATTAGTTTTCTGACAGTATTTGCAAGCAGGAAAATGCTCTTTCTTCTCTTTCCCCCTCATGAAGCTGTTATTGTTGTTCTGTTGCCAGTTAGCAGATTTCCAGCTTCTTTCTTTTTCTCTTTTTCCTTCTTGATTATTTCTGAAGATGTTTTGAGCCCGACTCTTATCCTTGTAAACTGCAACAAGAGCTCCTTCACTTGATGCTTCTTGTCTATATGCTTGCCTTTGCTCAACAACTTGCAATGCATTCACCAGTTCTTGCAAGCTCATTTCAGAAAAATCTTTAGAATCTTCTAAAGAACAGATTTTATGTTCAAATTTTCTGGCAAACTCACCAGGACTTTCTCTACAATTCTAGAGTCTGGAAAATCTTCTCCCAAAGTCTTACTTGATTCACAAGTTTTGAAATTTGAGAAGAGAAATCTTTGATGCTCTCATTTTCTTTCATCTTCAAACCTTCGAATTGTCTTCTCAAATTCAGAATCTGCATCCTCCTTGACTTCTCATCACCATGGAACTCTGCTTTTAATTTATCCCATGTTTCCTTGGCAGATTTGCACACCATGATCCTTGTGAAGATGTCTTCACTTACAACATTATGAAGACAAGAAAGAGCTTTGAATCTCTTTGCCTTTTCTTCATTGAAGAACTTCATCTGCGCAATTGTGGGATTGTTACCTAGAGGAGTAGGTTGCCTATCACTTTCCACTATCTCCCATAAATCAAGAGCTTTGAGATAGGTTTCCATTTTTACAGCCCACACACTTTAATTCTGCCCTGTAAACAATGGTGTTTTTGGTGAAAAGCTTGCAGAATCCATTTAAAAAAAAACTCACTTATTCTCTCGTGTTTTTCACTCACCAACCCTCAAAGTAAAAAACTTTGATTTAACCTCACTGTACTCTCGTGTTTCTCACTCACAAAAAAGCCCTTCAAAGATCCTAAGGATGCTCTGATACCAATTGTAGAAATATAAAGAACAAATTGTTGAAATATAAAGAACAGCCTTGTATTTGCTGATGAAGAGAAAAAGAACAATGCACTAAGTTCACGATGGAAAGAACTGTCGCACCCCAAAAAAAAAATCAAAAATTTATATTGCGGGTTCGACTGGCGAATTTTTTTTGTTTTTGGTTCTTTGGAGTCGCCACCTAGTATTTTGGTCACTAGGAACCTAACTGATCTCAGAGATCGGGTACGGAGACTGGTTGCGTAAAGGGAAGGTATTAGCACCCTAAATACGCCCTACCTAAGGTAAGCTGCATTGTTTTATCGTCTGATAAAAAAAACTAAAGTGTTATTGTAATTCTAGTCGTTGGTCTGTCCATGGTTCAAGAAAAAAAATCCTCCTCAATAAGAAGGTCTTTTATCTTATCGGATAAAATCCTAACCGTTCTAACGTCTATACCAAACTTTATTGATAATATTTAGGAATACGTTTTACATATAAATTCGTAATCCCAAATACTAAAAGCAAACAAAAAAATATTTTTTAGAATTTTTGAAATATTGGCCTAGTTCTCATGGCTTGAATAAACTGGTTATTAAAGCCAAAATGCATGTTAATATATATATTGTTTTGAAAATTTTCTTTGTTGTGTGAAAATCTGATGTTATAATATTTATATATATATATATATATTGGAGATACTAGGCCGTATTTTTAAACAAAAATTTTTTTTAAAAAAATATTATTTTTTTATGCTTTGACGAAAATCGGGTATTTTAATACTGAGCTTGTATCCTTACGGTATAAAAATACAAACCAATATTAATCCACTTTGCTAAAAATATGCAGAAAAATCAACAATATTTTTAGGGACTTTTTAGAAATTTTTTTGAAAGCAAAAATGTTTTTTATTCTGAAAATCTTTGATATTTTGACGAAAACCGGGTATTTTTAACACTGGTTTTGCATCTTTACAGTATAAAAATACAAACCAACATTAAACCACTTTGACAAAAATATGCAGAAACATCACAATATTTTTCTAAAATTTTTCAAAAATATATTTTTTTCGTATATAAATATTATATATATATATTTAACATATATACACACACACATATATATATATATTATAATAATATATAATTATTATAGGGCTGGGCCGGCCAACTAAACTGGGCCGGACCCAGCCCAAAAGTCGGTGGGCCGATCTCGGCCCAACAAACTAAATAAACTCGGTCTGGGCCGGACACTGCCCAGACCGCCGGATTGGGCCAGATCACTCTGGCCCGACCCACATAGCTCTGGGCCAGACACCATCTGGCCCAGAGGAATTAAAACAAAACGGGGGGGGAATTATTTTCCCCCCCGTCCCCTGCATGCAGAACGCCTCTGCATGCAGGGGACAAAATTTATAAATTATAAACAAAAGAAAAAAAATGTGCAGGGGGGGAAGAAAAGCGTACCTGGCACGGCGGAGACGGTGGCTTGCTGGTGGTGCTGCTGTGGAGGCGGTGGCGGCGTCTTAGCTCACGGCGGGTCAGGCGGTTTCTCTCTCCTTTGTTACAGTGTTTCTCTCTCTTCGTTTTTTTTTCTTTGTTTCGGGGTTCCTCCCTTTTCTTTTCTTTTCGTCCCGTGTTCTCCCTTTCAGTCCTCTATTTATAGAACCATGGCGCGTCTTCGACGTGGACCCAGGAGCGGGTTGAGGAACGACTGTCGGGGAGCGGCGGGCCTCCCTCGGCTTCGGCCACGAGGCGGGTTGTCGGCCATTGTTTCTGTCGGTGGCCCACCGGCGTGGGGTCTCTGTCGGTTGGTAAGGGGGACCTGAAAAAAGAATAAAAAAATACAAAGTTTTTCTTCTTCCCCGCTGTAATGTTCGGGGGGAAGAAGACAGTGAACAGTGCCGTTCAAAACGGCACCGTTCGGTTTCCCTTTTTTTTTTTTTTTTAAATTTATTTATGCATGGAACGGCGTCGTTTTGGACAAAACGCACCGTTTCATTTAAAAAAAAAAAAACGCCAGAAACTTTGTTTTTAAATCAGTCCCTAATTTGTCATTTATTCTATTAAGTCCTTCAATCGAGTCCTTCAATCAAGAATAAAATTCAATTGCGTCCCTGCCAAATTCGGTCCCTACCCCTATAATTGGCCGCGTTTTTCACTTTGATCCTTGGCCTCTGATTTTCACAATTAAGCCCTTAATTGATCAATAAACTTCCAATTTCTTCAATTAAGCCCCTGAAACAATTCCAAACAGCCCCCTCTATCTTTGCGCCTTCTCCAAATTGGTCCCTGGTTTCGGATTTTCACAATTAAGTCCCTAATTGGCCATTAAACTTCAATATTTATGCAATTAAGCCCCTGATTTGACCCAATAAATTCCTAAAAAATATATTTTGACCCCAGAACTTAAATTTCTTCAAATTAAAACCCAAATTGACTTAAAAATCAATTTTTCTTGCAATCAAATCTTCCATAAATTCAAATAAAAATCCAATTAAGTCCATAAGAATCCAATTAAGTCCATACAAATTCAATTAAGTCCATAAAAATCCAAATTTGGGTTTTTCTCCTCAAAATTCAAATTTTCCTTCTCAATAGGGCTTTCATCCTTCAAGAATATACTGTCAAAAATTCAATCCTTGTATTTTTAAATTCTTGACCAATTTTCTGACTGTTTTCCGACGCTTCTGCCTCCTGTTATTTTTCTAACCCTTTTGGCTATTTATTTTATTTTTCATGGGGACCCAAAAATGGGTTACAACAAAGATGCCCCCTCTTTATAATACTTACGGAGCATGGGTTTTGCGCAGTAAGTGTTATAAAGATAAACCCAAAACGGAACTCTCGAAACTGATCTGGTCGAAGCTTGATTGATCTGAAACACTGTCCTTTATAACAATCCTCCTTAGCCCCAAAAACCATGATCGAAACTTAGTCATCTCAAGATCCTTATCCAGCGATCCTCTGAATTCTTATTTTAGTTTGATCAACATGGAAATCCCTCCGAGATCCCATCTAGTGATCTCCTTTAACCTGGAATCCCATCTGGCGATTCCTTTATTCATAACCAATACAAAAAAAACATGTGTGGTCTCATTATGATGGGTGACCTGCCCGAGGGGAAAAGGGAAAGCGTGGTCTCATTCTTTGGGTGACCTACCCAGGTAAAACAAAATGGAGAATGGTCTCATTCTTATGGGTGACCTACCCAGAAAAATATGGTCTCATTGTGATGGGTGACCTACCCAAGTGGAAAAAGGAAGAGTGGTCTCATTCTTTGGGTGACCTACCTAGGGGGAGAAATGGCCTCATTCTTATGGGTGACCTACCCAGATAAAAAAAATGGAGAAGGGTCTCATTCTTATGGGTGACCTACCCAGAAAAATATGGTCTCATTGTGATGGGTGACCTACCCAAGTGGAAAAAGGAAGAGTGGTCTCATTCTTTGGGTGACCTACCTAGGGGGAGAAATGGCCTCATTCTTATGGGTGACCTACCCAGGTAAAAAAAAAAAAATGGAGAATGGTCTCATTCTTTGGGTGACCTACCCAGAAAAAATGGTGGTCTCATTGTGATGGGTGACCTACCCAAGTGGAAAAGATGTGAAGTGTGGTCTCATTGTAATGGGTGACCTACCCAGATGAAAAAAATATGATGAAGTGGTCTCGTTGTGATGGGCGACCTACCCAAATAGCAAGAATGTGAAGTGCGGTCTCATTGTAATGGGTGACCTACCCAGAAAAATGTTGGTGAGGGCTCAAAGGCGCACTCGAAAAGAGGTAGGGTTAGAAAATGCACTACCTAAAAAGTGAGGGCTCATACAACACTATGAACAGAGATAGGGTTAGAAAACGCACTACCTGAGAAATGGTGATGAAATCCCGATCTGACAAATGTTGAAAGCAATATATTATGGTTAATATGCATGTATGTTTTTGTTACCTATCTTGGAAACATAGGTCCCCCTTTCGTCGTAAACCTCTTTACTCTTGTTTCAAGCTTTTCTCATGAACCGAAATATCCTTCATGTCCTTTTAGTGAAGAGATCTTTGGTTCCTTATGGGGCCCTTTCTTGCTCCATTGAGTTTTGCGCCAAAGGAAAAAATTGGTTTTGTTCATGAAAACTGAATGCAATTAGCAAATTTTATAAAAAATGCTTTTTTAGAAGTTATTATGATATCCCTTTTGGGCTTGGGTTTACTATAGACCCTTACGTGTACTTCGTGCACCTTTTGCCCCCTAGTGTGATGTGCAACTATATGTCAAGCAGATTTGACTTGGTTCTCCAATTTATGGAGTCATTTTCTTAGTCATGCCATAAAAAGTTCTTTTCAGCAAAAGATTTCAAATGCTATGAGATCATATGTTATTTATAAAAGGACTCTTTACAAAGAGAATTCATGGCCAAAATTTATTTTTATTGACTGGGAAATTACGAAATACATCAAGCGTAGTATTTCTTTACAGAGTCGGAATTCACAGGCCTAGCTAGATCTTCTCCATCCATTCTAGACAGTAACAAAGCTCCTCCTGAGAATGCTTTCCTCACCACGTAAGGCCCCTCGTAGTTAGGTGCCCATTTACTCTGATCTTCTCCAGGTAAAGGTAAAATTTTCTTTAGTACAAGATCTCCTTCGTGGAATCCTCGAGGTCGAACCTTCTTGTCATATGATTTAGCCATCCTTCTTTGGTAGAGTTGATGATGACAGATCGCGGCTATCCTCTTTTCACTGATCAGATTCAACTGTTCATATCTAACCTTTGCCCATTCTACCTCTTCCAGCTCAGAGTCTAACAACACTCTCAATGATGGGATTTCCATTTCTAAAGGCATCACCGCCTCCATTCCATATACCAACATGTACGGGGTGGCTCCTGTTGAGGTTCGAACTGCGGTGCGATATGCATGAAGGGCAAATGGCAACATCTCATGCCAATCCTTATAGGTGACTACCATCTTCTGAATAATCTTTTTGACATTCTTGTTAGCAGCTTCTACCGCACCATTCATCTTTGGTCTATATGGCGAAGAATTGGAATGCTTGATTTTCCATTTAGTGCAGAGCTCTATTATCATCTTGCCGTTGAAATTCTGGGCGTTATCAGTTATAATCTTTTCTGGTGGACCATACCGACATATCAAATCTCTCTCAATAAATTTCTTCACCACTTTTTGCGTCACATGAGCAAATGACCCAGCTTCTACCCATTTTGTGAAGTAGTCGATAGCCACGAGAATAAACCTATGACCATTGCTGGCTTTTGGGTTTACCGGTCCAATTACATCAATTCCCCACATCGCGAAGGGCCATGGAGATGTTAAATTAAACAGAGGAGCCGGAGGAGCATTGATTTTGTCACTGTATACTTGGCACTTATGACATTTCCGGACATAATCGATACAATCCTTCTCTAACGTCATCCAGAAGTACCCGGCTCTTTGTATCTTCCTGGCCATCACATGTCCACTAGCATGAGTTGAGCAAATCCCTTCATGGACTTCCCGTATCGTGCTTTTTGCCTCAAATTCATCCAAACATCTCAACAAAGTCCCGTCAGATGATTTCTTATACAAAATCTCCCCATCAAGATAAAAATCCATTGCCAACCTTCTCAAGGTCTTCTTGTCGATTTTGGATGCCCCCATGGGATATGCCTGGTTTTGGATGAAATTCTTGATATCATAGTACCACGGGTTTCCATCCACTTCTCTTTCGACTGAGCAACAATGAGCGGGGTTATTTCTGATATTGATGTGTACTGGCTGTACCTTGTGCCCAAAGTCTATCTTGGCCATAGATGCTAGTGTGGCCAAAGCATCTGCAAACTGGTTCCCTTCCCTTCCCAGATGGGTGAACTCTATTTCCTCAAATTCTTTAGCTAGCTAGACAGGTATTCTTGGTAAGGCCTTAACTTCTCTTCTTTGGTTTGCCATTCTCCTTTTACTTGGCAAATGATCAGCATTGAGTCTCCATACACATCTATCTTTTTGATGTTCATCTCTAATGCAGCCTCTAAACCAAGAATGCAAGCTTCATACTCAGCCGTGTTGTTGGTGCACCCGAACTGCAGCTTAACTGAAACCGGATACTGCTTCTTATCAGGAGAGATTATCACTGCCCCCGCTCCGTTACCACATACATTTACAGCACCATCAAAGTACATAACCCACCAATCTGATTTCTCTTCCTCGATTGCAAACACATCTTCATCGGGAAAGTCAAAGTTTAACGGCTCATAATCTTCCATAGCATGGTCAGCCAGGTGATCGGCAATAACACTCCCTTTCACGGCTTTCCTTGTCATATACACTATGTCATACTCAGCCAAAAGAACTTGCCATCTTGCAATTCGGCTAGATAGATAAGGCTTTTCACAAATGTACCTTAATGGGTCTAACTTGGAAATTAACCATGTAGTGTGATACAACATATACTGACGTAATCTCTTTGTAGCCCATGCTAGTGCGCAGCACAGCTTCTCAATCACAGTATACCTAGACTCATATTCCGTGAACTTCTTGCTTAGGTAATAAATGGCCCTTTCCTTCCTTCCGGTTTCATCATGTTGCCCAAGCACACATCCCATTGCTGTTTCGGTTACTGTTAGGTATAAAATCAATGGCCTTTCTGGTACGGGAGGAACAAGCAGAGGTGGATTTAGCAAGTACTGCTTGATTTTCTCAAAAGCTTTATCACACTCTTCATTCCATATTCCAGGGTTCTTCTTCCTCAACAAACGAAAGATCGGGTCACAAGTCGCGGTTAAATGGGATATAAACCGAGCGATGTAATTCAACCTTCCTAAGAACCCTCTCACCTCCTTCTCAGTCTTGGGGGGTGGCATAGATTGAATAGCTTTTACTTTTTCAGGATCCACTTCTATCCCTTTGTCACTCACCACAAAGCCCAACAGCTTACCGGATTTCACCCCGAATGAACACTTTGCTGGGTTAAGCCTCAACTTATATTTCCTTAATCTTTCAAATAATTTCTTCAATACTTGGACATGATTCTCTCCCTCTTTAGATTTAGCAACCATGTCATCCACGTATACTTCAGAATTTTTTTGAAAGCAAAAAAACATTTTTTATTCTTAAAAGCTTTGATATTTTTGATGCAAACCGGGTATTTTTAACACTGGTTTTGTATCTTTACGGTATAAAAATACAAACCAACATTAAACCACTTTGACAAAAACTTGCAGAAAAATCAACAATATTTTTTTAAGATTTTTCAAAATATATTTTTTAAAGAAAAAATATACATATATATATACATATATAATATAATATATTATAATATATAATATAATAATACACACACACACATATATATATATAATTCACGTCCTGCGTGAACAGTAGGACGTGAATTATATTTCACGCCTACTGTTCATGCAGTGAACAGTAGATAGGGAGGAAGAAGAAGAATAGGAGGAAGAAGAAGAAGAAAAGGAGGAAAGGAAAATGGAGGAGGAAAGGAAGAGGGGCTCACTTGGCCGAAGAGGTTGTGGCTGCTGTGATGAGGTGGTTCAGCTGGTGGTTGCAGCGGTGGAGTTGGAGAACGACGGCGTCGGTTTCCTGTTGCAGAGGAAGAAAGAAGAAGAAAAAATCTGCAGAAATTGGGCGAAAATGCTGGTTTTTGGCTGACTTCGGACCTCAAGTGTTCAACCCTCAGATCATCAAATCCGACTCTATTTATAGGCTGTGGAAGAGGGAAATCTTGTTTACGTTGGGGAAAAATCTCAGCCCTTGATTCAGTTGGGAAGCATCTCAACCGTTGGCTCAAAGTGTGCACCTCGAGCTGCCAAATTTGGCAGCTCCAGGCTGTGAACTGCCCGAGGTGGCCACTTTGAGCCACTCACCGGAGCCGTTTATAACTTTTTCGACCTGACCTGACCATTCTCCGGGATAAAGGGGTTTCATGTGGACATGTTGGTGTATGTTGTGTCGGATTTTGGAGCCACACGAGCCGGAAAAACGCGCCTGGAAAGCAGCCACTCAGGCAGCTTTTTGAGGAAGAAAGTGAACAGTAATTTAAGGCACCTTTTCCAAATTGGTCCCTAGTTTCGGATTTTCTCAATTAAGTCCCTAATTGGCCATTAAACTTCAATATTTATGCAATTAAGCCCCTGATTTGACTTAATAAATTCCTAAAAAATATATTTTGGCCCCGGAACTTAAATTTCTTCTAATTAAAGCCCAAATTAACTTAAAAATCAATTTTTCTTGCAATCAAATCCTCTATAAATTCAAATAAAAATCCAATTAAGTCCATAAACCTTCAAATTTGGGCTTTTCTCCTAAAAATTCAAATTTCCTTCTCAACAGGGCTCTCATCCTTCAAGAATAAACTGTCAAAAATCCATCTTTGTATTTTTAACCTCCTTGACCGATTTTTCTGACCATTTGCTGAGTGCTTCTGCCTCCTGTTATTTTTCTAACCTCCTTTGGCTATTTATTTTATTTCATTTATTTAGGGATCCAAAAATGGGTTACAACAAACAACAACAACAACAACATCAACTAATGACAACTCTGATTCTTGTCCAGTTGCACTGTTAAGTGTTCATCGCCTCCACATCATCTAATGGAACCAAACGACTACTAGCCTCTTGTTCATAGTGCATTAGTCTGCTTTGAAGTTACCCCAATTATGAGCTTAATTCCAATTCAGCAGCACAAGGTATTGGTCTGAAAAACCATGATCGGACACTGAACTTCTACGTGGTAAAGCCCTCTGTGTAGAAATTTATTTGTGGATCTGACAATGGGAAATGCAAAAGGGGATGTATTAATTACATATGTTTTGAAACTTTTTCCTACCAGTGGCACGAGCAAAACATTGTACTAGGCAAAGGAGTCAGGCCTGGTCTGAAAATATGAGTAGTCGTCGAACTTGAACGTGGCAGAGCTCTCTCTATAAAAATTTGTTTATGATGCTGCGAGTTGAGAGTGCAAGAGAGGATTTACTAATTCCATATGCTACAAATGTTTCTCTCATCAGTTTCAGCACGAGGAAACTGTAGCATGTTGAAGAGCCAGATTTGGTTTGAAAAACATTGAGCAGACATCAAACTTCAACATTGTAGAGATCTCTCGGCAGGAATCCATTTGTGGATCTGTAAATGGGAAATCCAAGAAGGGAGGCAGTGGTTTTAGATTGGCCACAATTTTCCCCTACCAGTATCGGCATTAAAACGCAGAAGTGGTTGTTTGCTGCACCGTCAGTGAGGAATCAAAGAGGAAATAGAGGAGTTGTGGATTCATCAGTTTCTCTTCTAATTTTGACAATATATGATTCCATACATTTTTGTTTTTGCGCATTGCCAGGATTACCTAGATATTGAGAGGTTTCCAACAGTCCTGAAACAACAACAACAACATTGGAAGATTGACATGAAGTTGTGTGGATTGCCAAAAATTGAACAAGCTATCAAGATGGGAAAGATTGAAGGTTCTGCCAAGGATTCCAGAGAAACAATGAAAGATGAATCAAAAGAAGAATCTGACGATGGAAAACCTTAATTAGGTTGGTCTAACCAAGTCTTGTTGTATCATCGACTACTCCAATGTCTTTGCCAAAGATAGACATTCTCTGTTATGTGGGTTTATTTACCAGAATCTGCCAGATTCTAGACTTTTACCTGACTCCGAAAAATCCCATGCAACCACCATTTTCTGGGTGGTTTAATCCAGACAAGAGATGTGATATCATGATGGGGTCCTCAACCATTTCAAGTGAACAGTTTCAAGAATTGCAAGAATTGAGTCCGAAAGTTGGTGAGCAAGAGACAAGTGGAGTCGGTGAAAGGGGGTGTCATTGGCTATATTGGCCCCCGAACATCTTCATAATGACATGTTGATCGAAAGTGCTTGGCAAAACGCAAATATTGCCAGAAAAGCTGATTCAAGAATGGTGATGAACAGTCAATCATATTGTTTTGGAATTCTGCATTTTGTTTTGGGATCACATCTCATCCTTCAATGAAACATGCCTTGCGTTTGTCTTTTTTTTGTTGTTTTGAAATCAACAGATGTTTAACATTTTATTCTGACAATTTTTTTTTTATCAAACTCCAACATACGATAAAGGTTAATCAATCCAGAATATTAAAAGTGTTTTGATTACAGAAATGACTCGATGCTTGAAAATGACATGAGGTGACTAAACAATTTTGAACTCATACCTCCTGAAACTGTGAACTCATACCTCTTGAAACTGAACCACACATCATATAGCTAAGTTTTAGTAGTATGCATAATGACATGTAGTGGATTCGGTAGTTATGGACTCGTGAATCATGATTCTTACAAGTCTCAATCATTCATTAGATGAGGTCAAAATTTATCGGTTCTAACTGACCTTGCTTGAAATGAGAAAAGGCCATCTTTGATATCCCTTCACTTTCTAAAGATTATATCCCTTTAAGTCCCATTTTGAGCCTAGTGAAATATTTTCTTTCAAAAAAGAAACCCTTACTAGGATCATACCCCACACTGGGGGCAGATGAGAGATATGTTGGAGACATTGATATGATTAATGGATAAAGGGGAAGGCTTAGAACAAAAGTCCAATGATTGAGAGAGAGCTAGAAGAAGACACATAGACTGGGGGCATATAAAAAAGTTTTGAGGAAGGCTTATAAAAAAAAAAAAGAAAAAAAGGAAGTTGAAATTGCCTTCACTTAAATACAAGTCAAAGATAAAGGAAGGAGAACGCCTATCAAGTCTATGAAGAGCAAAAGAAATTTCAATCAAGGAAAGGCACAACAAAAGTCAATACCAAAAAAAGACTAAGCTATAAACGTGACTTTTGGTGTCCATTATAAAGCCTCTGATGTTATCAGATGATTAAGGTTGGTTATTCATCAAGGAAAGGTGGATTTGCATTATGACTTATGTTAAGAAGTCTGACTTTGAGGTTAACAAGGTTATATGTCGTTTCCTCTACAAAGACAACAATAGAAAAAGTTGATGAATATTGATGTTGATCCTAGGTCTTTGAAACCCTCAAACACCTTTTGAGCCTTGAAATTCCTTTCTTTCATAGCCATGAACCATAGCCTGCATTACGTGCTTTTAAAAGCCCTTTTTAATCAAGCAAGCAATTTGAACCGATAAATGGCGCTCTCAAAACTTGAAGAGCTTTTCCATAAGGGTCGTGACTTCATGAATTAAGCTATTGGTTATTATGCATGCTGATAAAACAAGTTTAAGAAGAGAAACAACCTTTCTTGATAAAGCCTGAGTTTTGACTTGAGCATTTGTTTTTTGAAATTCATAAAGGTCACCTCATCATAGACTATCAAATGATATACCCGATATCAAGGATTCAAATTGATACAAAGAACCATAGAAAAAGCCATTTTTTAATCCTACATTGGGTCAATTTCTATTTTCAAAATGCATGACAATCAAAGGACTATATATTTCGAGTTACGTGTGTTGGGTCTTTGATCAAAAAGCTTGATTTTCAAAAGATTTTCAAAAAGGACATCTCTGATTTCATTTCAACAAACTAGACTTTGAATAGACATGATCTTTGAAATATGAGAGTTGATTCCAGAACAAGGAAGATTATCTAACACAGAAGAACATCAATTGAGTATGCAAAATCGTTGATAGAAATGACATGGAAGTCCTCGACACTCCTTGAAAAGTTAAGCAGTTGAGGGCAATATAGTGGACCCTGAAAAAGAAAAACAAGCAGTATTCAGATCAGCTATGAGGCAATGAAAGATGATTGAATGATGAATCAGTGAACTGAAGACAATGATGTTCAAAGAAAGATAATCAATGAACAAGCACATTCAGATCATACTGGGGGCAATGTCATTCTAAAATAGTCCATGCTCCAGTGAACCCTGTCGGCAGTGGAGAAACAAAGATGTACCTGAAGGACACTTTCATATCATCATCTTTTGAAACATGGCTCGCGATCGATGAGGAATACACATATGAATGTAATTGAATGGCGAAAAGATGCATACCACCAAGACTGACTGTGGAACAATGTTGCACTTGAAGTACAATCTCATATTGCCATCCTTTGAAACATGGTTATCGACAGACGTTATCACGCAACTACATTGAATGAATGTCGGAAAGGCACCCACCCCGAAGACTAACTGTGTGGGACAACTTGTTTTGAAGCCAGATGAGCGCTTCACCGCATGAGTATGAGTGATAAAAGTAGCATCATTGATGAGGCTGAGACATTTCTTTTCACAAATCTGATTAGAAGAGTTGAAAGGAGTCTATGAGAAGAGCACTGAGATACAACCATGAGCCTTTGTACTGCAAGTTATGAGATGCATGTCTGGATGACTGGATGAGTTCCAAGAAGGCTGATGATAACATGTACTTGAGAGTACTGTTTCAACTAGAGGCAAGTTCATGACTGATTAACAATCTCGATGGGTATTGGCATGTGCACACAATCAATCAGAAGATAATTCTCAGAAGAAGCTAGGAGAGAAAATCCTTCATGACGAATCAAGCAGTACCACACTTGGGGGCAGGGTCAAGCTTGATGAACGATGCAAGCAGTAATTGTCGAAGACAGCCCGGGATGGGCACTGCATTTACAGCTGAGTGGATGGCTAGCACATGAATGAGCCAATGCATCGGAAGAACATAGGAAGCTTTGGAATACAAACAAGGGCACCCTATGACGATGGAGCATCAAAGAGGGGGGGACCTATATTTCAAATCAGGTAAGGATGCATGCATATCATCTAACCTCAAAAAAAAAAAAAAAAAAACCATTTGCATATATTTTTGAATTGTTACAGGAAAATCCTTAATGAGGTCTAGCAAGATGTTGGAAAAAGGATGATAATTGTCGCACCCCAAAAAAAATCCAATTTGCGGGTTCGACTGGCGAAAATTTTTTATTTTTATTTGATTTGGTTCTTTGGAGTCGCCACCTAGTATTTTGGTCACTAGGAACCCTAACTGGTCTCAGAGTTCGGGTACGGAGACTGGTTGCGTAAAGGGAAGGTATTAACACCCCAAATACGCCCTACCTAAGGTAAGCTGCATTGTTTTATTGTTTGATAAAAACTAAAGTGTTATTGTACTTCTAGTCGTTGGTCTGTCTATGGTTCAAGAAAAATCCTCCTCGGTAAGAAGGTCTTTTATCTTATCGGGTAAAATCCTAACCGTTCTAACGTCTATACCCAAAACTTTATTAATAATATTTAGGTATACGTTTTACGTATAAATTCGTAATCCCAAATACTAAAAGAAAACAAAAAGATTTTTTTAGAATTTTTTGAAATATTGGCCTAGTTCTCATGGCTTGAATAAACTGGTTATTAAAGCCAAAATGCATGTTAATACATATATTGTTTTGAAAATTTTCTTTGTTGTGTGAAAATATGATGTTATAATATTTATATATATATATTGGAGAGACTAGGCCGTATTTTAAAACAAAAAAACAATTTTTGGAAAATATTAATTTTTTATGCTTTGACGAAAATTGGGTATTTTAATACTGAGCTTGTATCCTTACGGTATAAAAATACAACATAATATTAATCCACTTTGATAAAAATATGCAGAAAAATCAACAACATTTTTAGGGACTTTTTAGAATTTTTTTGAAAGAAAAAACATTTTTTATTCTGAAAATCTTTGATATTTTGACGAAAACCGGGTATTTTTAACACTGGTTTTGTATTATTACGGTATAAAAATACAAACCAACATTAAACCATTTTGACAAAACTATGCAGAAAAATCAACAATATTTTTTTTTAACATTTTTCAAAATTTATATTTTTTAATTTAAATATATTTTTTATATATATAGCATATATACACACATATATTATAATATATCATAATATATAATATATAATATATTATATTATGGGGCTGGGCCGGCCCAAATAAATGGGCCTGGCTCAGCCCAAAAAATAAAAAACAAACGGGCCGACCTCGGCCCAAAATTCAATTGGGCCAATCTCGGCCCAAGAACTCCTACAGTCTGGGCCTGGACCGACCCAGACTTGCAAGGCTGGGCCAGCATCGGGCTGGCCCAACAACCTCGGCCCAGCGGGGGGGAAGAATTAATTTTCTTTCCCCCGCCTCCTGCATGCATAACTCTGCATGCAGGAGGCAACACCTGCAAACGAAAGAGAAGAAACTTGACCTGGCGTGGAGGAGGCGGGCACTGGCGGTGCTGCGGTGGCATGGCTCGTGGACAGTGGCTCCGGGCGGTGCTGTGGCGGTTCGAACGGCGGCGAGAGAGACTTGTTTTCAGTGACTTTCTCTTCGGTTTTTTCTCTGTTTTTGGGTTCGATTTCTTTGTTTTTTGGTTTGTTTCTGCTCTCCCACTCTCTTTTGCTCGTTCTTTCTCTTCTCCCTCTGTCCTCGGGTCTCTTTCTCTCTACGGTCTCCCCTCTCTCTCCTCCCTTCGGGTTCCGTTTTTTCTTCGGTTTCTTCTGTATTTATAGGGGAAGAAAAGACGGGACCATTGTTAGTGCTGTGCAACGGCTGGTCGGCCAGTGTCTAAAGGTGGTGGGGACGAGGAGAGAGAGGCGGGAAGATTTGAAAAAAAACAAAATGGTTTTCTTCTTTTGCTGCTCTGCTTCGGGGGGAAGGAGGAAGATGAACAATTTCGTTCAAAACGACACCGTTCTGGTCTTCCTCCTTTTTTTTTTTTTTTATATGAAACGGCGTCGTTTTGGATAAAACGCGCCGTTTCATTTAAATGGGCCAAACTTCAAATCAGCCCTCCAAATTCGGTCCCCGCCCCTCTTGTTGGCCGCCTTTTTCACTTTGGTCCTTGGCCTCTGATTTATTCAATTTAGCCCTCAATTGATTAATAAACTTTCAATTTCTTCAATTAGGCCCCTGAACCGAATAATTGCAGCCCCTCCATTTACGCGCCTCTTCCAATTTGGTCCCTGGTTTCGGATTTTCCTAATCAAATCCCTAATTGGCCCTTAAACTTCAATATTTATGCAATTAAGCCCCTGATTTGACCCAATAAATTCCTAAAAAATATATTTTGGCCCCAGAACTTAAATTTCTTCTAATAAAAGCCCCAATTGACTTAAAAATCAATTTTTCTTGCAATCAAATTTTCTATAAATTCAAATAAAAATCCAATTAAATCCATAAACATCTAAATTTCGGCTTTTCTCCTCAAAATTCAAATTTTCCTTCTCAATAGGGCTTTCATCCTTTAAGAATATTTGTCAAAAAATTCAATCCTTGTATTTTTAAAATTCTTTGACCAATTTTCTGACTGTTTTCTGAGCGCTTCTGCCTCCTGTTATTTTTTCTAACCTCTTTTGGCTATTTATTTTATTTTTCATGGGGACCCAAAAATGGGTTATAACAATAATAAAGAATGAGTTTTGATCATGGAATAAAAGGGAAGATGGGATGAACCCTACCATTAGGGAAATCCCAAAGAAATGAAAAGATCACCCTTGCAGTCAGGAAACACCGAGTTTTCAAAACCTATGATCGGGAATTAGCAGGAGCACCAAGTTTTCCGGCCCTTCTTCTGTCATCCCGTCAAGACTTCGCTAGGTAAGTCCTATTTTTCACACTTGTCATATCACATGTTCCATTTGGGTTGGTAATGAGACCGCACTTTTCATATTTTTTCCATCCGGGTAGGTCACCCATGACAATGAGACCGCACTTCATCATATTTTTTTCATCTGGGTAGGTCACCCATTACAATGAGACCACATTTCATATTTTTTCCATCCGGGTAGGTCACCCATGACAATGAGACCGCACTTCATCATATTTTTTTCATTTGGGTAGGTCACCCATTATAATAAGACCGCACTTCATATTCTTTCCATCTGGGTAGGTCACCCATCATAATGAGATCATTTTTCATATTCTTTCCACCTGGGTAGGTCACCCATTGAGACCGTTTTTTTCCACATTCTTTTGTTTTGGTTAAATGACGTCGCCAGATGGGATCTCATGTAGCTTTGGCTAAAGGGAATCACCAGATGGGATTTCAGGTTAACTGAGTTACACATAGTTTTTAGTTTCAGTTGAATGAGGTCGGCAGATGGGATCTCATATAGCTTTGGTTAAAGGGAATCGCCAGATGGGATTTCAGGTTGACCGACATACACACAGGTTTTTGGTTCTGGTTAGAGGGGATTGCCGAAAGGAATCTCAGTCTATCCCAACCACACCCAGGATTTTGGTTCTGGTTAGAGGGGATTGTCCAAAGGAATCTCAGTCTAGCCCAACCATACACAGGTTTTTGGTTCTGGTTAGAGGGGATTGCTGAAAGGAATCTCAGTCTAGCCCAACCATACACAGGATTTTGGTTCTGGTTAGAGGGGATCGGCAAAGGGATCTCAGTTTAACCTAATTGGAAAGGATTTTGGTTTTGGTTAGAGGGGATTGCCGAAAGGAATCTCAGTCTAGCCCAACCACACATTCCTTGGTTATGGTTAAAGGGGACCGGCGAAGGAATCTTAGTTTAACCTAATTGGAAAGGATTTTGGTTCTGGTTGAAGGGGATCGGCGAAGGGATCTCAGTTCAGTCTAACCACACAGACCTTGGTTATGGTTAAAGGGGACCGGCGAAGGAATCTTAGTTTAACCTAATTGGAAAGGATCTTGGTTCTGGTTGAAGGGGATCGACGAAGGGATCTCAGGTCAGTCTAACCACACATTCCTTGGTTATGGTTAAAGGGGACCGGCGAAGGAATCTCAGTTTAACCTAATTGGAAAGGATTTTGGTTCTGGTTAGAGGGGATTGCCGAAAGGAATCTCAGTGTAGCCCAACCCTACACATTCCTTGGTTATGGTTAAAGGGGACCGGCGAAGGAATCTCAGTTTAACCTAATTGGAAAGGATTTTGGTTCTGGTTGAAGGGGATCGGCGAAGGGATCTCAGTTCAGTCTAACCACACAGACCTTGGTTATGGTTAAAGGGGACCGGCGAAGGAATCTCAGTTTAACCTAATTGGAAAGGATCTTGGTTCTGGTTGAAGGGGATCGACGAAGGGATCTCAGTTCAGTCTAACCACACATTCCTTGGTTATGGTTAAAGGGGATCGACGAAGGGATCTCAGTTTAACCTAATTGGAAAGGATTTTGGTTCTGGTTAGAGGGGATTGCCGAAAGAAATCTCAGTCTAGCCCAACCCTACACATTCCTTGGTTATGGTTAAAGGGGATCGACGAAGGGATCTCAGTTTAACCTAATTGGAAAGGATTTTGGTTATGGTTAGAGGGGATTGCCGAAAGGAATCTCAGTCTAGCCTAACCCTACACATTCCTTGGTTATGGTTAGAGGGGATCTCAGGTAAACCCAATCAAAAGGGAAGGTCGCCCGTGAAAATAGACCAGTGTGAGTGTGTGGGCAGGTCGCCCCTGAAAACAGACCAGTGTGAGAGTGTGGGTCGGTCGCCCCTGAAAATAGACCAGAGTGAGTATGTGTGTGCAGGTCGCCCCTGAAAACAGACCAGTGTGAGAGTGTGGATCGGTCGCCCCTGAAAATATACTAGAGTGAGTATGTGTGGGCAGGTCGCCCGTGAAAATAGACCAGTGTGAGTGTGTGGGCAGGTCGCCCCTGAAAATAGACCACTTTGAGTATATGTGGGCAGGTCGCCCATGAAAGTAGACCAGTGTGATTGTGTGGGCCGGTCGCCCCTGAAAATAGACCACTTTTCTTCAAAAGGGGCATGTCGCCCAAGATAATAAGATCATTTTCTTTTTCTATTCTTTACAAAGCTTACTATGCAAAACATTGAGGAGTTTTGCTTCGAAAAAATAGTGAAAAACAACAAAAATCCAAAAAAATATGTTTTTAATATATTTTGCATCGTGTTTAGCATTTTCAACGTCGTCTAAAAAAAAACACAAAGAATTTTAATTTTCAAAGGTTTTTCGAACGCGTTCGACTTTTCACGCGTCATTTTTAAAATCATTGATTTTTCTCATAGAATCGACGTTGATATTGCTCGTTTTTAAAAATACAAGAAAACAACAAGAAAAATAAATTGAGGGACCAATTTGGAGGCTTGAACAAAATTTCACCTATAAATATGGGTTGAAAACTCAAAGAAGAAGAGGGGGGGGTCATTTGGTAATTTTGGGGAGAGGGAACCAAAAACACAGAAAAAACCCTACAAGTTTTTTTTCTCAGCCGCCAGGCCAGCGCCTCCCCAGCCCCCCTCATCAGATTTTTTCCTTCTTCTTGCCAGCGAGCACAGCCACTCCCTTCTCACCCTCATGGTCCCCCCTCTCTGATTTATTCTTTCCCCCCGATCTGTCCTTCTTTCTCTCTTGAATCGGCCGGCCGCTACCCCCTCTCCTCTTCTCAACAGCAGCACCTCCACTTCACCCAATGTGCCGACTGAACGCAACAACAATCCCCTCACTCTCTCTTCCTCTCCGCTGCTAACATCAGCTCAGTGTGGGGAAGATGAAGCTGTAGAAGGGAGGCCGAAAGACAGTAAAAGGGGGCAGAAAAACTGACTTTAAGGGTGCCGGTCTCTCAACCATAGCAAGCGGTGGACGACACCGCCGGTGTAGAAATGAAGGAGGGGGGAAGAAGTCTCCGATCCAGCCATCCACACGGGCAGTCTGTCGGTGGCGCATGCAACGAAACCCGACTCCGGATCCAGCAGCCTAAGCAAGGCAGAACCGGTGAGCCACTCTCCTCCTCCACGACCGATCTGCCACCGGAGAAGAAGAAGAAACAAGAACAGATCGGCGGAGGGAAGCAGACCCGAAACGAAGAGGAAGAAAAATAAAATAAAATTGTAAACAAAGAACAAAAATAAAATCGACTGGTGTGTGTTCTTTGCTTGATCTGTAGGTCGGCGCCGGTGAGGAAAGAAGAGGGGAAGAAGTCGACCTAGACCCCCCTGTTGCTGGTTTTCTTCTGTGGCGACGTGTGAGCTCACGCGCTGCCAGTGGCGGTGGCGAGTGGAGCAGACGCGCCGCCATTGTATTGCCGCTCCTGAAGTATGCCTGACATTGTTCCGAAGGTGCAGAAGTGGTTTCTAGATTGTTTAGGGGCTGTTTTGTAATTTAAAATTTGTTTGATGTAATTTTTTGTATTTGGTTTTTAATTTTTTATTTGTATTATGCAAATGTGGATGTAAAAGAAAAAGAAAAGAAAAGAAAAGAGGAAGCAATAAAAAAAAAAAAAAGGAAATGTTTGTGTGTGTTTGTATGTGTTTTTTTATGTATGTTATTTGAATAAAAAAAAGGAATTTAATTTATATGCACAAATATCTAAAGGACAGATAAAAATCATGTTGAATTTTCCATGGAAATGTAGAACATGTATCTACATATAGTTTGGAAAAGTAATAACTGATTTATCAAAGCCTTAGAATTGGGCTAAAATTTTATTTTTAATATCACATCAAGTCCACAAAGCTTGAAAGTGAATGTGGTGTGTATTTTTGTTTATGAATGTTTTTTTATTATGATAAAATTGCAAGAATAAAAAAGAATTTAATATTCTGATTTGATCACGGATAAAGAATTATGAACTTACATGTAAGTTGTATTTTCTAAAATTCGATGAAAGAACAGAATTTTTAAAACTTCTTTAACACATCAAGTCCACAAAGCAGCTTACCTCAGGTAGGGTGCGTTAGGGGTGCTAATACCTTCCCTAACCACAACCAGTCCCTTACCCGCGATCTCTGACAAGACCAGTACATCAGGTTTCCTAGTAGCCCTCAATAAATTACTAGGTGGCGACTCTAAAGAACCAAATCAGCAAAACAGAACGAATAATCGCCAGCCGATGCCGCGCGGATTTTTTTCGACGTGCGACACTTGTCAAAAGTGAGAAGACTTGACATTGTAGAGACCTTTTATCCATTCATAGTATACACATTAGAGGCAGTGTGCAGGTGAACGTAGGACTTTCCAGTTAATGTCGCAAACTATGATATGGAAAAGGGAAAGAAAGTGGGGATGGAATTTTATCAGACATTTTATTGAACAATTCAATTCACTTATTCAGTATATAGCTTTATTACTTATTCCTTACGAGCGATATGTTTTAAATTTTTAAATGAGAATATTCTTTTGAATCCTTATATATATATATATATCTTCTCCATTTATTTAAGACTTGAAAAATTCACTAATGTGTCTCTACATGTAATTTGATCTTTTTCTCCATTTCATAGTCTTTTTGAATTTATTTTATTTCTTTATATGAAATAGTAAAAGGGAAAAAAAGATAAGATGGAAAATTTAATGAGAAAAAAGGGATTGATTTATAATTTACTCTAAGAACAAATTGGGATCAATTTGGCTATGAAAAAAAATATTAAAGACTGAATCTAAAATATTAAAAAAAAATAATTTTTATCAAATAATTGATCAGTCACATAAAAATAAAAACATTTCTCTTTCTATTAGTTGAAAAAATGGCACAGTCCTAGGCAAACTTAATTTTTTATCTTTGTGTCTTGGGCTAATTGAATGACGAGGTCCAATTTTTTTTATTTGAAATGACCTTTCATTATAGAAATTAGTAAATATAAGAAGAGAAAATATTTTGTATAAAAAAATACAATTAAATTTAAGTAGTTCGTGTTTGAAAATAATAATAAATTTATTTATTTAAAGTTTACTAGCCTAGTTAATTTCAACTTAATTAGAGAAGAGATGTAATAATCAATGATCTCAAAAAAAAAAAAAAAAACAATTCCAATTAATCATGTTTTCCTACCTATAAATAATACCTCTCCATGGAAGAGCCGAATCTATCATAGCAAACCATATCCTATGTCTCTTGAAAAACACACCATGACGGCGTCCTTACTAAACAAACCATTCTTCTCCTTCTTTCTCCACATCCTGTTTTTGCTCCTTCACATATTCAACTCTTCTTCTTTCTTTGCTTTAGCTGAACACCTTTCCTCCACAACTTCACTATTTGGTAATAATAATAAAGAAGCTGAGGCTCTTCTCCAATGGAAAGCCAGTCTTGACAACCAAAGCCAATCTCTCCTTTCTTCGTGGGTCGGCATCAGCCCTTGCATTAACTGGATTGGAATCACCTGTGACAATTCTGGAAGCGTCACCAATTTGACACTTGAAAGTTTTGGTTTGAGAGGTACGCTTTATGATTTAAACTTCTCATCCTTCCCCAATCTTTTTTGGCTTGACCTTGCTGATAATTCTCTTTCTGGAACCATTCCACATGAAATTGGAAAATTAAGAAACTTATCTTTCCTAGCTCTTTCTAGAAACCAACTCTCTGGTCCCATCCCTTCTTCTATTGGAATTCCATCCCTTTTTCTGTTGGAAACATGACCATGCTCACTGTTTTAGCACTATATCAAAATAATCTCACTTGTTCCATCCCTTCTTCTATTGGAAACTTAACAAGCCTATCCGAACTCTATTATTGAAGTAACAAACTCTCTAGTTCCATTCCTCAAGAAATTGGGTTGCTAGAGTCTCTCAATAAACTTGACTTGTCAAATAATACTTTAACCAGTAGAATCCCTTATTCCATTGGAAAATTAAGAAATTTATCTTCCCTTTACCTTTTGAAAAACCAACTCTCTGGTTGCATCCCTTATTCTATTGGAAACATGACCATGCTTATTGTTTTAGACCTACATGAAAATAATCTCACTGGGATCATCCCTTTTTCTATTGGAAACTTGACAATGCTCACTACACTTAATCTATATCATAATAATTTATCTGGATGTGTTCCTTCAGAAATAGGACAACTTAAATCGCTTGGGATCTTGCAATTACTTGACAACAAATTTCACGGCCCATTGCCCTCAGAGATGAACAATCTCACCCATTTGAATTTTTTGACTTTGGGTATCAACGAATTCACTGGTCATTTGCCACTAGATTTATGCCATGGAGGAGTATTGGAAGACTTTACTGCTTCCTACAACTACTTCTCAGGTTCAATCCCGAAAAGCTTGAAAAACTGTACTCGTTTACACCGAGTAAGACTTGATTGGAATCAATTAACAGGAAATATTTCTGAGGTTTTTGGTGTCCATCCATATCTGGATTATATTGATTTGAGTTACAATAATCTTTATGGTGAGCTTTCTTCAAAATGGGGAGATTGTCGTAACATGACAAGCCTTAAAATCTCAAACAATAATGTTTCTGGTGAGATACCACCAGAGCTTGGGAAAGCTACTCAATTATGCTTGATTGATCTATCATCAAATCATTTGAAAGGAGGCATCCCAAAAGATTTAGGGGGTTTGAAGTTGTTGTACAAGCGTGTTCTTAACAACAACCATCTTTCAGGTGCCATTCCCTTAGATATTAAGATGCTTTTCAATCTTCAAATCCTTAATTTACATCTAATAATCTGAGTGGATTGATTCCAAAACAACTTGGGGAATGCTCGAATTTATTGTTGCTGAACCTCAGCAGTAATAAATTTAGAGAAAGCATTCCAGGTGGGATAGGCTTTCTACTTTCTCTTCGAGATCTTGATCTTAGCTGCAATTTCCTGACTCGAGAGATACCGAGGCAACTTGGGCAACTGCAAATGTTGGAAACTCTGAATGTCTCTCACAACATGCTTTTTGGACGGATTCCGAGCACTTTCAAAGACATGTTAAGCTTAACAAATGTGGATATCTCATCCAATAAGCTACAAGGCCCCATTCCCGATATCAAAGCCTTCTACAACGCTTCATTTGAGGCATTAAGGGATAATATGGGTATATGTGGCCACGCCAGTGGTCTAAAGCCGTGCAATCTTCCAACAAGCAGCAAAACTGTTAAGAGAAAGAGCAACAAGCTTGTGCTTTTGATTGTACTCCCTCTTTTAGGAAGCTTGCTTTTAGTGTTTGTTGTGATTGGAGCTTTATCCATTCTCTGCAAAAGAGCTAGGAAGAGAAACGCCGAGCCAGAAAATGAACAAGATCGAAACATGTTCACGATATTGGGCCATGATGGGAAGAAGTTGTATGAGAATATCGTTGAAGCTACAGAGGAATTCAACTCCAACTACTGCATTGGCGAAGGAGGATATGGAACTGTTTATAAAGCAGTGATGCCAACAAAACAGGTGGTTGCTGTGAAGAAACTTCACCGGTCACAAACAGAAAAGTTGTATGATTTTAAAGCTTTTGAAAAGGAAGTTTGCGTGTTGGCAAATATTCGACATCGAAATATTGTGAAAATGTATGGATTTTGCTCACATACAAAGCATTCTTTTTTGGTTTACAAGTTCATTGAAAGAGGAAGCTTGAAAAAGATTATAAGCAGTGAGGAACAAGCAATTGAGTTCGATTGGACAAAAAGGCTAAACGTTGTGAAAGGGGTGGGTGGAGCTTTATCCTATCTACACCATTCTTGCTCTCCTCCGATCATTCATCGAGACATTACCAGCAATAATATCCTTCTGGACTTGGAATATGAAGCACATGTCTCCGACTTTGGCACAGCTAGACTGTTGATGCCTGACTCGTCCAATTGGACCTCATTTGCAGGTACTTTTGGATATACTGCTCCAGGTGCGTAGCTTTATTTCAACATTAAGTTACTATATAATGTGTAATAGTGAAAATAATATATTGTGCTTTTTTAGATTTTCTTATAGTCTTTTCTTTCAACTATTTGATAAAAAACCATGCTTAATCATGTTTTTTTGGCAGAGCTAGCTTACACAATGAAGGTGACTGAAAAATGCGATGTCTATAGCTTCGGAGTGGTAACAATGGAGGTGATGACAGGAAGGCACCCAGGCGATCTCATTTCAGCACTCCTATCACCAGGATCTTCGTCGTCATCGTTGATGCCACCGATTGCTCAACATACACTATTGAAGGATGTGTTAGACCACCGCATCTCGCTTCCTAAAAAAGAAGTAGCAGAGGGCGTTGTCCAAATGATGAAAATTGCACTTGCATGCTTGCATCCCAACCCCCAATCTCGGCCTACAATGGAAAAAGTTTCTTTCGAGCTTACAACTAAGTGGCCTCCGCTGCCAAAGGCATTTTGCACAATAAGTTTGGGAGATCTCTTCTCATAGTGTATAGCTAGCTACTTCTATTCGATTATCAATTCGAACAATGAATTTTTGTAATATGAATTTTATCATCGAACTTTTTTTCTTTCAAATTATGTTTTATGCGTTAGAATTTGTTTTTCTTTGCATGAAGGGTTTGAGAATATTTTGATTTTAAATTGAAGATCAATACATTATGGAATGAAATTTTAAGTTGTCGCTGAAACAATTAAAAGAACAATAAAAAAAAAACAAAGAACACGATAACAGTCTGTTGGTTGGTGAAACTTTCATTATTTGAAAAATAAATCAAATAATTTAAAAATAAATCAAATATAATATAAATAAATAAAATTAATATAGAAAATACATTCAAATACATTAAATCTAAAATAGAGGCGGTACTTGAGAAGTAGGAGGAGGCTAGTTGTCGCCGGGACCCAAGAAAACAATAATCAGAATTTCTATTTAGTATATTTCAAGGATAGTTTAAATATTTTTTTATAAAAAAATAAAAATAATTTATAAAAAAATAATTAGAATTTATGTTTAAGATATTTCAAGGATATTTTAAATTTTTTTAATAAAAAATAAAAATATTTATAAAAATAACTTATTTAGGATACTTCAAGTCTAGTTTGAATATTAAAAACAAATTATAAAAAAAATTAATTAGCATTTATGTTTAGGATACTTGAAGGGTAGTTTAAATGTTTTTTTATATAAAAAGCAGAAAACATTTATAAAAATATTAATTTATGATATTTCAAGGATAGTTATAATATGTTTTTATAGAAAAAATATAAAAACAATTAATTAACATTTTTGTTTATGATACTTCAAGGTAGTTTAAATGTTTTTTCTACAAAAAAATAAAAAACATTTATAAAAAAAATTAATTAGCATTTTTGTTTAAAATACTTCAAGAGTAGTTTAAATATTTTTTTAAAATAAAAAAAATTAATTAGAATTTTTGTTTAAGATACTTCAAGGGTAGTTAAATGTTTTATTATAAAAAAATAAAAAATATTTATAAAAAATTAATTAGTATTTCGGTTTAAGATATTGAATGGTAGTTTAAATAAAAAATTAAAACAATTATAAAAAATTAATCCAAAGAATCTCTCCACATAGTTTGCAAACGTACTGTCAATAGTTGTGACTGCGAATTTACAGAAGATCCTTACGAGAATGTCATACGGGAGTGCTGATATGTGACATGCCATGGAATGGTTTGCAGCTATGCTGCTGCTGCTTCAGAGTTACGTTACTTTACTAGCTGGCAATTACAAGAATTTCATGTCCTGAGCAAACACAAAAGCTTGATCGAGTTGGAAAGCCATGAGGGTTTTGATCTCTCTTTGTGGTCTTTTCAGCATTTTATTTTTCTAAAGTATTTGCGTACGGATTAACTTTTTGAATGCTAAGCACAAGGAAAGAAAAGAAAGAAACAGTTCAAATTTATTGGCGAAAAACTAGACAGGAAACATGTAGAAAGCCAGTACCTAGCATTGCATTACCATAGCATGAAACTTCAAATGCTATCACATAGATCTTACAAGCTCAGGACTCGAGTACAATTTTTTATCAAATTTTTATTGACTTGATTCAATTTCCTAGAGCCCTAAATGTCTGACTACACATCACGTAATTAAATATGATAATTCAAGTTGAAATAAACGGTATGTTCGTATAGTGACTAGTGTAGCTTTTGAAGTCCTTTATGAGGAAAGGTTGATAGCTAAAAGCAATGCATATAGGGGAGAGACAAGCCAAGGTACATATAATAAGAAACAAAAGCGTTTAATTCTCATATCATTGTCATGAATAATGCCAACAGTTGAGAATAATGGAATGTGTTTGGTTGTGCCTTAGCTAACCTTCCTATTTATATAGAGGCAGCAAAACACTGCAATAACTGTAATGATTACAACATCCTATATTACTTTCATATTCTGATAGATACATGAGTAACTGTAATGATTACAACATCCTATATTACTTTCATATTCTATAATAAGCCCCCTTAAGTTGAGGGTGGGGGATCAACCCGAAGCTTGAACCGAAAAGCAGTAAAGGATGCAATAGGAAGCGGTTTAGTGAAGACATCGACAAGTTGATCCCGAGAGGGAACAAAACGAATATGAATTTCTTTCTTGGCAACACGGTCACGGACAAAGTGATAATCCACTTTAACTTGCTTAGTACGAGCATGGAAGATAGGATTTGCTGAGAGATAGGTAACACCAAGATTATCGCACCAAATGGTAGGACCAGAGACTGAGGGAACCTGCAAATCTGTTAACAAGTATTAAAGCCAAATGACTTCAGCGGTACCATCAGCAAGGGCTTTATACTCAGCCTCAGTAGAGGAGCGAGCAATAGTGCGTTGCTTACCGGATTTCCAAGATATCGGCGTCTGACCAAAAAAGACAAGATAGCCGCCCGTAGACTTGCGATCATCAATACTACCAGCCCAATCTGCATCTGTAAAGCCATGTAGAGCAAAAGAGGAGCCTCAAGTGATATGGAAACCATAAGATGCCGTACCTTTAAGATAGCATACAATATGTTTGACAGCGGCCCAATGAGAATCTGTAGGAGCATGTATAAACTGACAGACTCTGTTAATAGCAAAGCATATATCTGGACGGGTGAAGGTAAGATATTGAAGACCACCCACGATTTGACGAAATCGTGTAGGATCAGAGAATGAATGATCCGGTAATAAAATGACTTTCGAAGGGGAGACTGGAGTATCAACTGGTTTGCAGGAAGTCATACCAGCTCGGGTGAGGATGTCAAGAATATATTTATGTTGACGCAGCATTAAACCCATACCGGTACACTGAACATTAATACCGAGAAAGTAGTGAACATCACCTAAGTCACGAAGCTTGAACTCAGAGCCTGCTTAATAACTGGACTGAAGGTTTCAGAATAATCAATACCTTCCTGCTGGGTAAAACCTCTAGCAACAAGGCGCGCTTTATAGCGCTTGTTGCTACCCATTTTTTGACCCATGTTTTTGATATATTTTCGAAAAATCCAAAAATAGCAAAAACAAAGAAAATCCAAAAAAATATGTTTTTTCATCATTTTAGCATTTTCAACGTCGTCTAAAAAAAAAATTTCAATGTTTAAAAGATTTTCAAACGCGTTCAACTTTTCACGCGTCATTTTTAAAATCATTGATTTTCCTCGTTGAGTCGATGTTGATGTTGCTCGTTTTCAAAAAAATACAAAAAAATAAGAAAAATCAAAATTTACAAAAAAGAAAGAAGTTGAGGGACCAAGTTGAAAAACTTGGCAACATTTTTTGCCTATAAATACTGGTTTCCAACACTTGCAAAGGGGGGGGGGCAATTTTGAGATTGGGGGAGAGACAACACAAGAACAAAAAACCCTAAACCTAAAAGATTTTTCCCCCCTTGCAGCCGCTGAACCAAGCCAGCCCCCCCTCACCTTTTAAATTTTTTTCTCTTCTCACTCAATCGGCGCAGCCCCCTTCCCCGGGGTATATATATATATATATTTTTTTTTTTTTTTTTCTTCCTCTCCCCAGCCCCAACCACTCCAGCCGCCGGCCCCCATTGTTTTTGATTTTTTCCCAGCCATCTGAACCTCCACCAAAACAGCAGCAACCCGATCTGACTTTCATCCTCTCCCAAAACAGACACAAGCTCTTCTTCTTTCAGTCGGCCACCATCCTTTTCTTCTTCCTCAGGAGAACCGCCCGCCACCCCCTCACTCATCAGATTTTTTTCTTTCTTTTCGCCAGTCAAGGGCTCAGCCCTTGCACAGCCGCTCACTCCCCCACACCCTCCTCAGCCACGGCTGCTTCCCCTTCGGTTTCCTTCCTCAGCAACGGCCGAACAGCAGCGCCGGGGCAACACTTTCGCCCGTTCCACTACCTTCAACCGGCCACCGAACAATAGCTTCAGCAACCACGGAGCAACCGCCTGATCTGCCACCCGAAGCAGAGGAGGAGAAGACGAAACCCAGCGACCACCGACAGCTCCTCCTCCACGACCGATCTGCCACCGAAGAAGAAGAAGAAACCCATAACAGACCGATTAGTAGAACAAACAGATCCGAAACCGAGAAGAAGAAAATGAGAAGTTGATCTGATAAAAAGAAAAAAACGAAGCAGATTTAAAGAAAACAGAAATAAAATCTAAAATCAACTGTTTGTGGCCTTTTTTTTGCGTTTCTTGCTGCAGGTAAAGGTAGTATTCACCGCCGGCGAGGAAGAAGGGAGGATCTCCCCTGCTGCGTTGTTTTTTTCCAGCGGCGCGTGAGCCCACGCACCGCCAGTGGTGGCGGCGGGTGGAGCAGACGTGCCACCACCATTCAGTTGCCCTAAAAATGCTCCCAGCACTGTTTCAGTGGTGCAGAAGTTGTTCCTGTGAATTCCAGATTGTTTTAGGGCTGTTATTGTAATTTTAATGTAATTTTTGTTTGATGTATTTTTTTTATTTAGTATTGAGTTTTTATTTGTATCTTGTAAATATGGATGTAAAATAAAAGAAAAGAAAAGAAAAGAAAAGAAAAAGAAAAGAGAAGAAACAAGAATAAAATAGTGAAAGTGTATGCGTGTGCTTGTATTTTGTTTTATTTATTTGTATATATTTTTTAATGATAAAATTGCAAATATATTAAAGAAGAATTTAATATTTTGATCGGATCACGGTTAAGAATTATTAACTTATACGTAAGTGATATTTCTAATTTCTGATGAAAAGACAATTATTAAAACTTCTTTAACACATCAAATTCACGAAGCAGCTTACCTCAGGTAGGGTGCGTTAGGGGTGCTAATACCTTCCCTAACCACAACCAGTCCCTTACCCGCGAATCTCTGACAAGACCAGTACATCCGGTTTCCTAGTAGCCCGCAATCAATTACTAGGTGGCGACTCCAACGAACCAAATTCAAGCAAACGACAAACAAACGAGAAAGATCGCCAGCTGATGTCGCGCACTGATTTTTTTTTGGGTGCGACAGAATGGCGACTCCACTGGGGAAGGTACTGTTTCTGACATTATTGGACTAAGCTTTGTGTATTTGATGTGTTTAAGTTTTTTTCATTTTTATCTTTTTGTTAATATTTTTTCCCCTGCATTTTATAGAATTGATTCATGCATCACCTGTATTTATTTTTGAAAGCACACACAAGCTTCTAGGTTAGGTGGGGAACTAGCAATCTGCCCTAAGACTATTAGTCAGGGTTCAAATGCGTGAAACACCCAACTCATATCTGAGTGCCTGATTGGTAATGATGGGTATACGTGCCTTAACCATTCCTTGCAACGCCCCCATACTGTCTTTACGAAGAACGTCACTGGGCAGATATGAGACCCTTTTGAGACCAGATAGAAAACCTACCCATGTTCACATAATAAATAGAACTGTCCTTAGTTGTATGTGCTATCGTTTTTTGCATCAGGGCAAACCCTTCTTGAAGCATCTTGAACTCAAGACTTGTGGGTGACACATTGGCCGTCACTCCGAAAATTTTCATTGTAGAGTTTGGGCAAAAATCACGATTCTTGTCCATCATACAAGAGTTACGACCATATTGTCACCTCTCGAAGGGTGAGTTCATCATATAGATTACATGTTCATACATTTGTCATGCATGCACCAGAATGAAAAGTAGGTCCCCTACGAGTCTACAACACCCGACTTTGAATGAAGAAAAACACGGAAGATGAAGAGTATGCTCGTCGTAATTTTTGAAGACATGTGTGACTTGCTTCTAGCTTACTCGAGTAGATACTGAAAAATAACTCTAGGAAAGTTCCTTCCAACCGACCTATCATCTTTGTTCAAAACCCAACAATGACTCAGCCCGAAGAAATTGGGGGCAAAATTTGTCAAGAGCCTCGGCGCAATCATGTATTTTCTGCAAAAAGCTTTGGTGGGAAGGCTAACCGAAGGGAATTGCACACTGGTGCATAATGGAGCCTTCTTGTTCTGCAAAAAAAAAAAAAAAAAAAACTACCTTAGTTTGATCATGCCTGAAAATTTTTGTTTCAACCTTCCAGTTTTGTTGGTAACTTGGCTCAAAATTCAAAACTTTCCTTGTCAAATGAGCCTTTCTTGTTAATAAGATCATGTGTGTTTATACATACCTTCATTTTTGTTGTTGTTTCATGCAAAGAACATATTGAGCATAACCTTTAAGCATGAAACCATCACACCAAGAATCTTTGGGTGTGTTTTCCTTTCTTTCAAAACTATGCATGATCGCACATGTTCACAAGGATTTTTGGGAATTCAAAGTTTAGTACAGAAACTGAAATCATGTTGATGTTTGTCCAAAACAAACGAGTTCTGGAAATTCAGGTGATTCCTTAGAAAGGTAACCATACACCTAGAAAAACCCAAAAAAAAAAAAAAAAACAAAAAAAAAACAAGAACCCATGAAGTGACTCAAAAGCTGAGTTTTATTTGAATGAATAATGAGAAATCACATTGCATACTCGCATGAAAGTAAGGCTTACCGATCCTAAATGCATGAGTTTGAAATGAAGAAAGGCCATCTTTGATAATCTTTTCACGAGGCTAAAATATATCATTTGCAGTCCCCTTTTGAGCCTATAATTTTCTTGAAAAATAACCTTGGCTAGGATCACACCCCACACTGGGGGCAAGTGCGATGACATAGAGAAAACCTCAATGATCGAAAGTGCCCAAGCAATACTAGGGGCATAAAAGAAAATTCTCAATCATCAAAGGTGCCCGAACAAATCTAGGGGCATGAAGAAAAATCCAAAGGATCAAAGTTTTGAGCAAAAAAAAAAAAAACAATATGATGATGCTCAAAACCATATGAAGAAAACAAAAACAAAGAGAACAAGCCCAAGCCCAACACAAGGGGGCACGATAGACAATTTTCGAAAGACAGTCAAATGACAAAAGGTCAAGAAACAAGCACAAGTGATCCTTAGTCTTCAAATCCCTTAAACACCTTTTGAGCCTACAAATATCATTTTCTTCATAACCAAGAGCCCAAGCCTACATTACGTGCCTAATCAAGCCCTTTCTGATCAAAGGCAAGCAATCTGGATCGGTAGGCAATGCTTTCTCATGTGAACCAAATCATTATTCATGCAAATAAAATAAATGCTTTGAACCTCGGTTCTCAATAACCCTCAAATTGAAATTTAAACCTTTTTGACAAACCAGATGTCACTTCATTTTTTTTACCAAAAGCCAAAAAAAAAAAAAAGTTTTCATCACTTCTGATAACCTCTCCATAGGAAACACTTGAATTTCTTCAGAATGAGTTTGCTTTGAATCGATGTCAAAATGATTTCTGTGTCTGGAATACTTTGGAATTCCAAAAATTCTGCATGAAAACAACTCCTTGTCAAACCTTCCTTCACATAGCCTCCAAAACCTGAATTGAACACTTGGGGGCATGATCAAGCTAGGGGGCAATAAAGAAACATATGATAGGGCTGGCTCCATGATTCCATTCTAAGAAAATGTCGAGCAAATTGGCAACCCTTGATAAAGGACGGAGGACAAAGAAGTATGATGATATCAAGTCTTTCCTAGAGGTCAAAATCACAAGAGATGACTCGAGTAAGCAAGAGCGAAGAAGCCATCGAAGTTCACTGCCAACACTCCAACTTTGAGAAAAGAAACACACCATGAAGAAATGGGGACCTATTATTTCAAATCAGGTAAGGATGCATGCATATCATCTAACCTAAAAAAAAAAAAAATTTGCACATATTTTTTAATTGTTACAGGAAAATCCTTAATGAGGTCCAGCAAGATGGTGGAAAAAAAAGAAGCATTGTGGTGATGATAATAAAGAATCGTTTTGATCATGGAATAAAAGGACGATGGGATGAACCCTACCATTAGGAAAATCCCAAAGAAATGAAAAGATCAACCTTGCAATCGGGAAGCCTCGAGTTTTCAACTCTTGCAGTCAGGAAACACCGAGTTTTCAAATCCTATGATCGGGAATTATCAGGAAGCACCAAGTTTTCCAGCCCTTCTTCTGTCATCCCCTCAAAGACTTCGCCAGGTAAGTCCTATTTTTCACACTTGTCATATCACATCTTCCATTGGGTAGGTCACCCATGACAATGAGACCGCACTTCACATTTTTTCCATCCGGGTAGGTCACCCATACAATGAGACCACACTTCATATTTTTTCCATTGGGTAGGTCACCCATTACAATGAGACCGCACTTCATATTTTTCATTTGGGTAGGTCACCCATACAACGAGACCACTTCATCATATTTTTCATTGGGTAGGTCACCCATACAATGAGACCACTTCATATTTTTTCCTTGGGTAGGTCACCCATTACAATGAGACCAATTTTTACACATTCCTTGGTTATGGTAAAAGGGGATCGGCGAAGGGATCTCAGTTTAACCTAATTGGAAAGGATTTTGGTTCTGGTTGAAGGGGATCGACGAAGGGATCTCAGTTCAGTCTAACCACACATTCCTTGGTTATGGTTAAAGGGATCGACGAAGGGATCTCAGTTTAACGTAATTGGAAAGGATCTTGGTTCTGGTTGAAGGGGATCAACAAAGGATCTCAATTCAGTCTAACCACACATTCCTTGGTTATGGTTAAAGGGGATCGACGAAGGGATCTCAGTTTAACCTAATTGGAAAGGATTTTGGTTCTGGTTGAAGGGGATCGGTGAAGGGATCTTAGTTCAGTCTAACCACACAGACCTTGGTTATGGTTAAAGGGGATCAACGAAGGAATCTCATTTAACCTAATTGGAAAGGATTTTGGTTCTCGTTGAAGGGGATCGACGAAGGGATCTCAGTTCAGTCTAACCACACAGACCTTGGTTATGGTAAAAGGGGATCGGCGAAGGAATCTCAGTTTAACCTAATTGGAAAGGATTTTGGTTCTGGTTGAAGGGGATCGATGAAGGGATCTCAGTTCAGTCTAACCACACAGACCTTGGTTATGGTTAAAGGGGATCGGCGAAGGGATCTCAGTTTAACCTAATTGGAAAGGATTTTGGTTCTGGTTGAAGGGGATCAACGAAGGGATCTCAGTTAAAGGGAATCACTAGATGGGATTTCAGGTTAACCGAGTTACACACCGGTTTTTGTTCTTGTTAGATCGCCAGATGGGATCTCAGGTAAACCCAATAAAAAGGGCAGGTCGCCCGTGAAAATAGACCAGTGTGAGTGTGTGAGCCGGTCGCTAGTGAAAAGAGACCAGTGTGAGTGTGTGGGCCGGTCGCCCCTGAAAATAGACCACTTTGAGTATGTGTGGGCAGGTCGCCCGTGAAAAACAGACCAGTGTGAGAGTGTGGGTCGGTCGCCCCTGAAAATAGACCGGAGTGAGTGTGTGGGTAGGTCGCCCCTGAAAATAGACCACTTTGAGTATGTGTGAGCAGGTCGCCCGTGAAAATAGACCAGTGTGAGTGTGTGGGCAAGTCGCCCAAGATAATGAAATCAATTTTTTTCTTTTGTTTTCTTTACAAAGCTTACTATGCAAAACATCGAGGATTTTTGCTTCGTAATCATTGTAAAGAGGGGGCATCTGTTGCTACCCATTTTTTGACCCATGTTTTTGACATATTTTTGAAAAATCCAAATATAGCAAAAAACAAAGAAAATCCAAAAAAATATGTTTTTTCGTCATTTTAGCATTTTCAACGTCGTCTAAAAAAAAGAATTTAAATTTTTAAAAGATTTTCAAACGCATTTAACTTTTCACGCGTCATTTTTTAAATCATTGATTTTCCTCGTTGAGTCGACGTTGATATTGCTCGTTTTCAAAAAAATACAAAAAAATAAGAAAAATCAAAATTTACAAAAAAGAAAGAAGTTGAGGGACCAAGTTGAAAAACTTGGCAACATTTTTTGCCTATAAATACTGGTTTCCAACACTTGCAAAGGGGGGGGGCAATTTTGAGATTGGGGGAGAGACAACACAAGAACAAAAAACCCTAAACCTAAAAGATTTTTCCCCCCTTGCAGCCGCTGAACCAAACCAGCCCCCCCTCACCTTTTAAATATTTTTCTCTTCTCACTTAATCGGCGCAGCCCCCTTCCCCAGGGTATATATATATGTATGTATATATATATATATGTATGTATATATATATATATATTTTTTTTCTTGCACAGCCGCTCACTCCCCCACACCCTCCTCAGCCACGGCTGCTTCCCCTTCGGTTTCCTTCCTCAGCGATGGCCGAACAGCAGCGCCGGGGCAACACTTTCGCCCGCTCCACTTCCTTCAACCGGCCAAAGAACAACAGCTTTAGCAGCCACAGAGCAACCGCCCGATCTGCTACCCGAAGCAGAGGAGAAGAAGACGAAACCCAGCGACCACCGACAGCTCCTCCTCCACGACCGATCGGCCACCGGAAAAGAAGAAGAAACCCATAACAGACCAATCTGTAGAAGAAACAGATCCGAAACCGAGAAGAAGAAAAGGAGAAGTTGATTTGATAAAAAGAAAAAAATGAAGCAGATTTAAAGAAACGGAAATAAAATCTAAATCAACTGTTTGTGGCCTTTTCTTGCTACAGGTAAAGGTAGTATTCACCGCCGGCGAGGAAGAAGGGAGGATCTCCCCTGCTGCGTTGTTTTTATCTGGCGGCGCGTGGAACAGACGCACCACCACCGTTCAGTTGCCCTGAAAATGCTCCCAGCACTGTTTCAGTGGTGCAGAAGTTGTTCCTGTGAATTCCAGATTGTTTTGGGGCTGTTATTGTAATTTTAATGTAATTTTTGTTTGATGTATTTTTTTTTATTTAGTATTGAGTTTTTATTTGTATCTTGTAAATATGGATGTAAAATAAAAGAAAAGAAAAGAAAAGAAAAGAAAAAGAAAAGAGAAGAAACAAGAATAAAATAGTGAAAGTGTATGTGTGCTTGTATTTTGTTTTATTTATTTGTATATATTTTTTAATGATAAAATTGCAAATATATTAAAGAAGAATTTAATATTTTGATTGAATCACGGTTAAGAATTATTAACTTATACGTAAGTGATATTTCTAATTTCCGATGAAAAGACAATTATTAAAACTTCTTTAACACATCAAATTCACGAAGCAGCTTACCTCAGGTAGGGTGCGTTAGGGGTGCTAATACCTTCCCTAACCACAACCAGTCTCTTACCGGCGAATCTCTGACAAGACCAGTACATCCGGTTTCCTAGTAGCCCGCAATCAATTACTAAGTGGCGACTCCAACGAACCAAATTCAAGAAAATGACAAACAAATGAGAAAGATCGCCAGCCGATGCCGCGCGCTGATTTTTTTGGGGTGCGACAACGCTCAATACTAATCAAACACGATGTTTGATCCGATATACCCATCTACTGCCAACAACATTCATCGAAGGATAAAATGGAACCAAAGACCAAGTGCGATTTTCGCGTAAAGCGGCGATCTCATCACACATAGCATTATGCCAAACTGCATACCGGTCAGCATCAGAGAATGCAAAAGGCTCAGAAGAGGGAGAATATAGTACCCGTGTGGAGGTACAAGTAGCGGGAGCGGAAGCAACTAGATTAGTTGTCTTCGGCTGCCACGGTCTAAGAGTCATAAGAGTCTGTTGTGTGCTGTGGAGATGCAGGGGAAGATGGTTGTAGCGAGGAGACTTATGGCAGTTGATAAGAAGACAAATTAACCATAAGTTGCAGACCAGCGGAAGAGGATGATAAAGAATCAGCCTCAAGCACAGGAATGTCTGTAGAGGAGGGGCTGGAAGTAGAGACTGAAGCTACATAAGTGCTGGCCAGGGAGGGTGAAGCAGAGGAGGGACTAGAAAGTGGCCCAAGACCATGAGGAGAGGAGACCAATTGACGATCTAAACCTGTATCATAAGGGTTAGATAAATAAGCATAGGATGATGGCCAAGGGATGGGTGGAGGCTGTGGTCGGGTGGCTGTTTGGAGTGGCAAGAGCGAGTGTTGTGGGTTGTTTGGGTGGCTGGTTAAAGTGGGTGGCGGTGAGTGGTTTAACGAATTTGGGAGGGTCACAGTAGGGGGTTGTTGTGGAGACCTTTGCAATCTGTTTAGAAT
>CAXHTJ010001169.1:0-48443 GCA_964019445.1 Populus tremula
AACAATCTCCCACTTGGAGACAAACAATGAAATTATCTTTTATCCTTGAAGACCAACTGAAGTTTTGCACAACTTCAGTTTCTCAAGTGTAACTCCTTTGGTTAACATGTCAGCTGGATTCTTGCTTCCACAGACCTTTTCTAGCATTAGTTGCTCGTCGTCCAGCAGTTGTCGGATGAAGTGATATTTGATCTGAATATGCTTCGTCCTGGAGTGAAATGCTGGATTCTTGGCAAGGAAGATTGCACTCTGACTGTCGCTATACAAAGTACCTTTTCCATTCAACTTGCCCAATTCTTTCAAGAAACTCTGCAACCATACTATCTCTTTTGCAGATTCTGAGACTGCAACATATTCAGCTTCTGTTGTTGAAAGAGCAACGATCTTTTGCAAGGTAGAACTCCAGGAAACAGCAGTACCTCCTAGAGTATAAACATATCCTGTAGTGCTCTTTCTGCTATCAACATCTCCTGCTAGATCAGCATCTACAAAACCTTCAAGTTTCAAACCACCAGCTGTGAAACTGAGACAAGTTTCCGATGAACCTTTTAAGTACCTCATGATCCATTTCACCGCCTCCCAATGCTGCTTTCCAGGATTGCTCATATATCGGCTTACAACTCCCACTGCATGGGCAATGTCTGGTCTGGTACAGACCATAGCATACATCAAAGAGCCGATAGCTGAGGCGTATGGAATCTTATCCATGTATCCACTTTCTAGCTCAGTTTTGGTGACTGATCTTTGCTGAGCTTGAAATGATTCCCCAGTGGTGTACTTACTGGTTTAGCATTATCCATACTAAACCTGCTGAGAACCTTCTTGACATACTCTGTTTGTGAGAGCTTTAGTATGCCTTTGTCTTTATCTCTGATGATTCTCATGCCAAGTATTTGTTTAGCAGCTCCCAGATCCTTCATTTCAAACTGTTTCGACAACTGCTGTTTCAGCTTATCAATCTCCTCAATGCTGGATCCTGCAATCAACATATCATCTACATATAATAGTAGAATGATGTAGGAGTTGTCAAAATGTTTGACATAGCAACAATGATCAGCTTGGCATCTTGTATACCCGGAACTGCACATGAAGTTGTCAAACTTCTTGTACCACTGTCTTGGAGCTTGCTTCAAACCGTATAGGCTTTTCTGTAGCTTGCAGACTTGATTCTCCTTTCCTTGCATTGCAAACCCCTCTGGCTGTTGCATGTAAATATCTTCCTCCAAGTCACCATGAAGGAATGCTGTTTTTACATCTAACTGTTCAAGATGTAAATTTTCTGCAGCTACTATCCCCAGAACAACTCTGATTGTTGTGAGCTTCACAACTGGAGAAAAAATCTCAGAGTAGTCAATGCCTTTCTTCTGTTGAAACCCTTTGACAACAAGTCTTGCCTTGAACCGTTTGCTTCCGTCATGCTCAGTCTTCACTCTGTAAACCCACTTATTTTGCAAGGCCTTCTTTCCTTCAGGTAATGTTGTTAGCTCCCAAGTCTTGTTCTTCAGCAACGAACTCATCTCATCCTTCATGGCTAACTCCCACTTGCTTGAGTTTCCATCTTCTAAGGATTCTTCATAAGATAACGGTTCACCACCATCTGTCAGCAAAATATAATTCAGTAAAAGTGTGAACCGTTGCGGGGGCTTTATCGTCCTCGAAGACCTGCGAACAGCTGGTTCAATTGCTCTGCATCTTCTTGTGTGTAGTGGGCACAGATGTGCTTGAATCTTCTTGTAAAGACTCTTGATTGTTGTTCTGCTTAGTAACATCGGGAAGCCCTTCTAATCTTATGAATTCAGATCTTTGTGGACTTGTATCTGAATCAGCCATCTCTGTTTCTCCACTTGATCTGTCTTTGTACATAACTTTCTCATTGAAGATCACGTTCCTGCTTCTGATAATCTTTCTATTCTGATCATCCCAGAACCGAAATCCAAATTCTTCATCTCCATAGCCAATGAAGAAACATTTCTTGGATTTGGCTCTAACTTGTTGCGAGCATCAGAATCTATGTGAACATAGGAAACACACCCAAAGACCTTCAAATGAGAGAGTTGTACCTCTTTTCCTCTCCATACTTCCTCGGGCAGTCTGAATTCCAAAGGAACTGATGGTCCACGGTTGATCAAGTAAACTGCGGTATGAACTGCGTCAGCCCAGAATGTTTGAGGTAACCCTGAATGCAACCTCATGCTTCTAGCTCGTTCATTGATGGTCCTGTTCATCCGTTCAGCAACGCCATTCTGTTGCGGTGTGCCTGGAACGGTCTTTTCCATTCTGATACCATTGACAGCACAATACTCCTTGAAACCTCCATCAATGTATTCTCCTCCATTATCAGATCTCAAGCATTTCAACTTTAGACCTGATTCAGTCTCAACCATAGCCTTCCATTTCTTGAATGTTTCAAACACATCAGATTTATTTTTCAGAAAGTAGACCCATACCTTCCTGCTGAAGTCATCAATGAAAGTCACATAATACCGAGAACCTCCAAGAGATGCTACTGGAGACGGTCCCCATAAATCTGTGTGTACCAGTTCTAGCTTTCTTGGTCGTAAGGTCCTGCCAACCTTCAAGAAACTGACCTTCTTCTGTTTTCCAAGAACACAGCTTTCACAAATGTCTAGATCGACATTTTTTAACTCTGGCAGCTTTCCCTTCGACTGAAGTATCTTCATCCCCTTTTGACTCATATGGCCAAGTCTACAATGCCATAGATGTGCTTGATTTTCTGCTTCAGTTGAGGCAATGATGTCTGCAAATCTTGTGGTCATATACAGGGTGCCGGTTTTCTTTCCACGAGCTAAAACCATTGCTCCCTTTGATACTTTCCACATTCCTCCAGCAAAAAGTATTGAATGACCACTATCATCAAGTTGTCCGACAGAGATCAACTTCTTCTTTAATTCAGGAACATGCCTTACGTTCTGGAAGGTCCATATAGATCCATTCATTGTCTTGATTTGCACATCTCCTATACCCACAATATTCAGTGGTGTTCCATCGGCCAGATAGACTACACTGTGATCTCCTCCAACATAATTTTGCAGCATTTCATTGTGTGGCGTACAATGGAATGAAGCACCAGAATCAAGAATCCACTCATCAATTTGACTTTGTACAGCAAGAATTAAAGCATCTTGTACCTCATCTGTGGTAGCGTTTGCAGAGTCAGCTTCAGGTTTCTTCGGTTTTGTGCAATTCCTACTGAAATGACCAGGTTTGCCACAATTCCAACATTCAACCTGCTTTCTGGATCCAAACTTGCTTTTACTTCTGTATCTGGATTTTGATCTGCCTCTGGATGAGCCTCTATCTTGTCTCCTCCCTCGAGTGTTGATGTTGAGAGCTGATCTTGAGCTTGAACTTTCACCCGAGTCTTTCCTTCGCACTTCTTCAGCCAAAATCAAGTCTCGAATGTCATCATACTTCAGTTTGGATTTTCCAGCTGAATTACTCACGACTGTCCTCATGCCTTCCCAACTGCTTGGAAGTGAAGCTAGCAAGATGAGTGCACGAATCTCATCATCAAACTCAATCGCAACAGATGATAATTGATTTGTGATGGTATTAAAGTTGTTGAACAACTTTTTCATCAGGTGCACTTTATTATTTGCTGATGGCTTCTCATACATCCCAGACAAGGCTTCCATCAATTTTGCAGTGGATTTTTCTTTCGTAACATTGTGAGCAACTCTTCTTGATAACGATAGCCGGATAATGCCCAGAACTTGTCTATCAAGAAGTTGCCATTCTTCTTCTTCCATCTTTTCTGGTTTACTTCCCAATAAGAGAAGATGAAGTTTCTTCCCATATAAATAATCTTCAATTTGCATTTTCCAGTATCCAAAATCTGTTCCGTCAAATTTTTCAATTCCAGCAGCCTTTATTTCATCTGCCATTTTTACTACTTCTCTAATTCGAATTTCCCAAATCTGACCTTACAGATGTGTCCAGAACGGACAAAAAACTTGGAAATGACACTGAGATCACCCCAATCGGACTTCGGATGGCTTAGATTTTAGCAATCAAAGTTTTGGATTAACGGACGGTTCAGATGCAGCCGCGTGTCAGACAGAGTACCGCCTGCGTCGCACCGGATAAAAACTCAGAAGCGGTTCTGATGAAGACACGTGTCAGCAGATTAGAGCCTGCGTCACACCGGATTAAAACTCAGTAACGGTTCAGATTGAAGACACGTGTCAGAAGATTACAGTCTGCGTCGCACCGGATCAAAACTCAGTAACGGTGCAGATTAAGCCACGTGTCCGCATATTAGAGCCTGCGTCACACCTGATCAGAACTCAGTAACGGTTGAGATTCAACCACGTGTCACAAGATTAGAGCATGAGTCGCACCAGATCAAAACCCCTCAGCGGTGATGATGTAGCCACGTGTCAGACGATTACCGTCTGCGGTGCACTGGATCAAAACCTAGATGGATGATGTGGCAGGTGACGTGGATGTTGACCGTGCGACTTGCTGACGTGGCGGGTCAGACCCGACCCGTTTTGCAGAAACCGGGCGAAGAAGGAGCGTGGCGCGCGTACAGCGCATTGGTGCGCGTGGGCAGTGCGAGCGTCGGCGCGTGCGGGCATGCAGGACGTCGGTTCTTCGCCGGGGTTTCAATAGTGGATTCGTCCGGTTGTCCTCTACACGATGGTATGTTCAAAAACACGTTTTGAGAACTTTGATTTTTGAGTTTGGATCAAACACCCTCTTTGTCAAGAACAAGCTCTGATACCAGTTGTTGAGTTATTTCCAGAACTCAAACACGTACAATTTACGTGGTTCGGCAACTTGCCTACTCCACGGAGCTACTGGTTTGTATTAATGAAGCTTACAAACAATACAAACAAGAAAAAACAAACAAGGAGGAGGAGAAAATTCTTCTCAACTCAACTCAACTCTCCCTAGCTCTCTCTATGTTTCACTTAGTGTTTCACTCTGCAACTTCGCCAGTTCTCACGCTGCAATCCACAGCACTTTAAAGGGGGCACATAAATATACAAAGGTGGGAGTGGGGGGTGTCCTCCACCATGTGCTAAGTGGGAGACTAGGATTCCACTTGCAATGGTGGTGGGCTTGCAAAAATCACCCCCTTTGCCATTTATCTGGGCAATTGTCCTCTTGATTCTTTAGCACCAACTTGCATCTTGCAGCATTTCCAAGCTTACCATGCCGAGAGCGTCTGCGACCAAGTTTACAGGTACTCGTCAAACCTTTCAATCACCAGAGTCACCAAAGCACACCCTTGCTTACACCAAAGGATCACTTCAACCAGATGGTCTCACACATCACATCTGAAGAGTGTTAATGCTTGTCTCTGGGAACATTCCCCTTCGAGCGTATCAATCATGCTCAGTCCGGAATGATTTATCAAGCCTCACACCAAGGCTTACAACACCCCCCTCAAACGGATATTCCAAGTGCGATAGTCATTATCTAAGTATCTCAATATGATCACAAGCCCACCACTCTTCCAAGAGTCTACTTATCCAGGAGTTGCGCCTGCCCTCTGTTCCACCATAGGAACCACGCCTTACTTCTCCGTGAGTCTCTCGCTCTTAGTCGTAAGAGTCCAGGTAGCTCTCCACCTTTAACCATGGTGGCAGCCCATTAAAGGTTGATCCATGTATGTCTTCATACTCTGAGTATTACAATGCCATCACCGAGCTCACCACCTTGACAAGAGTCAACTCGTTCCCGGAACCTGCGCATGCCCTCTACTCCTTCATAGCAGCCGCGTCTTAATGCTCCACAAGTCACACACTTATTGTCCAAGGCAAATGTCTTCTAGCTCATTGATCTTTAGCATGGGGGCAATATCCATGAAAGTCAATCCTGCATTTGTCTTCACACTCATCATAGCCACTTCATTGGCTATCCACCTGTCCACTCATATCTAGCCATCACATTGGCTCTGGGACGTTCTGAACTGGGCTCATATCGTGGCCCACACACCTTCTCCTTAGGTGTCTCCACTCGTCTTCATGCGGCAGTCTGAAATCTAGGCTCATATCATGGCCCTCACACCTTCCATCCGAGGTGTCTCCGCTCGTCGTGGAGCAGTCTCATCCTCCTTTATCTGGATGACTCCAGTGGCTCCAAGATTCTTTACCACCATGTGGACTTGGGAGAGATTACTGCCACTGACTACATGGAAAGAGAAACTTGCGGTATACTCATCGCAATCCTCCACCTCGATTTCTATGTTTGGAGCTTCTACACCTTTCTGCTTGACAGCTCCACCTACACCACTCTCTTTGGTGTCTTTGCCTTTCATCATAGGCGGTCGCCTTTTATCAAAGGCGTTTGCACCCCCTCAATTAGGTGCCTCTGCAACAGCTCATCTTTCCATCCTTGCATGCATTGGAAAGGTCCTCGCTTGTTGCCTTTATCAAGAGCATAAGAGACTTCATGTTGTACAAACTTTAACAGTCTCTGCTCTGAGCTTCATCTGGGAACACTTCTTCTCCTTGCACCTGTTGTCTCATTACAATACCTCGTTCGATCCCTCGGGTACTCTTGCACAATCTTCGTGTGCCCTCGTGCAATTACTGTTCTCCAGATTTCTCCCTATTCCTTGCTTATGTTTGACAGCAGCTCATCCCGTCACAACACCTGTCCAAGTCAAAATAGGGTGCCAATCTTTATCCCCTTGCTGTATTTCTCTTCCATTATCAGGGTCTTCATCAATTCTCCCCTTGAGAAATCACAATCACCGAATCTGCCTTCTTTGGAGAAATCACCATTTCATTAGATCCTTGATCATACGGAACCCAATTGTTCCCCTTGTGCCGTCATCCTGCTAGTCTTCAACCGTTTCATTACAAACTGCTATATATACGAAAATAGTACCGTATGGATAATCCTTCCACTAAGCAAGTTCACAGGAAAGATTGGAGGGGTCACAACGGTCCCGCTTAAAACCCAATCTCCTAGACATAACTTCTTAGGCCATATCTATCCATCGTACTGTCTCTCCGTATATACAACCATTTGCTAGCTTTGTTGCGGCTTTGTTTTACAAGTGATCTGGAATATACAGGTTTAATACATGATTTCTCAACATCTAGCGAGACTACCAGTGCTTAGATTCGTCAAGATTGGTCTTTGTCAATTTCCACTCTCCACCTCAAATCGTCCACATGACCGGGTGTCCAGAGTGTCCCAATTTTTCCTTCCATCAAGGCATTATATTTCCCCATTAAATAGTTCAGCACATGTAATTGGGTAAACATGTGCACCTTTTTCTTCTTCATCTCCATCGACCTTAATCCAAACCCTCAGATGCCTCCTGATCGGGCAATCTGTCTTTAATAAATAACCACTGCCATTTTTGGTCTCACATCTCAACGATCGGACCGTACCATTGCATCCGGAATGATCAAATTAGCTGGAAACATGTCTTGTATCGTCCAAATCGCACTTCACACGGCTAAGTTTGATCAAAACATTTCTGGCCTGATTAACGGCTCAGATTCACTCTCAGATCCGGTTGCACGTAGACTCTGCCGCACAGAATCCTTTCCTTCGGCTCGCGGCTCGACTCGGCTCCATTTCCGCTTGGCTCAACTCAGGTGGGTCCCATTATGCTGACATGTCTGTTGACTAGTCAATGGCTTGCTGACTGTTTATGCTGATGTCATCCTTGCATCATGCTGATGGCATCCTTTGCATGATACTGTTCATGATAACGTCACTGTTCATGCCTACTGTTCACATGGGTCGGGTCGACTGGTGTTCGGGTCAGGTCAACTCATCCGGGTGAAGAAGACGCGTGGGCAGACGCCTTGCCAGAGAGTGATGGAGAGTGCGGCCATGTCTGACGTCCGAATTTGACGCCGTTTTCACCGGTGGCTTCGTATCGTCCTCCTCTACACAGTGGGATGGTCAAAACACTATTTTGACAACTTTCATTTTTGCGAAAAAATCAAACACCACTTTAACCATAAGCTCTGATACCAATTGTTGGGTGGAATCCGGGGACCGGTGATGAACTGATAATTGCTCAACGGAGGAGAAGCACACTGAGACATAATATTTTACGTGGTTCGGCAAAACCGCCTACATCCACGGGAGAGAGTCGATATTTATTAGAGATTGAGAAAGGATACAATAAATACATGGAGAAGGATATAATCACTCAACTCCCATCTCTCTTGCTGCCTTGCAGCTCCTCTTTCTCTCTTCTCTCTTGCACACACTCACGTTTTCTCTCACACTTTGGCTCTCTTTGCATGCCTCATTTATAGGCTAATGGTGGCTTCTCTTCTTCTTTCCAGCAGCTGCACATGGGAGTGGGTGGCAGCCATCTTCTTCAACAAAGGTTGCTGCCACTTGCTTAGTGGTGGTGGCCACTCCAATGGTGGTGGGGTATTTGCCAATAAATGGCAATACCTAACAATACCTAACAATACCAGAGACTAGGATTCCTGGCTCTCTCAGTTTTTCCACTTTTCTTTCTCTTATTTGTTCTCTCTGTTTTAAACTTGTTCCCTCTCTTTAACCTATCTCCCAGCGTTCCCCCCTATTTTTTTCTTCTTTTTTTCCTCTCTCCAGCTTGCTTATATAGCTAAGCAAAATTGGAGACTAGCCTCACCCCCTCTCATCCTAGCCGTCTGTCTAAGAGGTAAAATCCCAACCCTTAAATGGTCCCTTTGTCTTCTTTCAACAGAACGTACACAACCATTCCCTTGCTAAAATTGTTTTACTTGCAACTGCAGACCTGGCGTACAATAGGTGGCACTCGTACAGACCAAGCTGGCCTGGGGATGCAAGGACGAGGGGATGAAAAAAGCCAGCAGGAGCGGCTGCAGAGGAGGGAAAGAGTTGCAGAGGGGGAGGTACTATTCTGAAAAGAAACAAATAAACAGTACCATAATGGGATTATTTCAAAATAGTGTAGCCTCTCTTCTCAGCTGAAAAAAGTAAAAAACAATTACAGTGTCGTTTGTTATTGAAAAAATAATACAACAACAGCCACGTAATTCATGGTGGCAGATTTGCTGATCCTATCCCTTTTTCTATTTCTTTAAAACCCAGCCAAGCTTCTTTCAATTTATATAGGCAATTAACTCCCTTATTTCAGTCTTTTTTCAATTTAGTCTTGCAAACTTGGGGGGCGAAATCCTTCTTGTGGCAGACAATTTTTTTGCGGCAGAATTTTCGCTTCCTCATTAGATATTCAAACATGAATATCTTGAGCTTCTGATATTGAAATCAAGCGATTTAAAACTTAAATTCATCTACACATGTAGGACTACAACTTTCATGAAGGATTTAAGATGAGATAAAATTGTCTTACAGAATAGAATCGAGCCGCAATCTGATTAGTAAAAATGGTCTCCTGATTTGATAAAAAAAAAACAAACAACTATCGAAACCAGCACCCAAGCAAAAATTTCCCTCATCTCAGCACAATAAGTTATATTTCTTGAAGTTTTGTGGTCACAACATCCGTGTTCTGATTTGCCGACGGATTTTATCAATTTTTGTAAGTAATTCTATCTTTTTAAATTTTAACATTTAAATGTCAATTTTGTTGTTATTTTAGTATATGTATTTTGTTAGTAGATGTACATGTTTTATTGTTATTTCTCAAACAAACTTGTAGTATATGAATGTATAATTTTACACTTGTTATGGTTTGTTTTAGATTTTGTAAGATTGTATTTGTTTGTAAATTGTTAAAACTTTATGGAATTACCGAATTACATGTGTTGTTTTGAAATAATTAATAGTTTGCTTAATGGGTCCGTTTTAAGTTTTATCAATGATATTACAGTGTGGTAATTTCTGTAAATTTATATATATATATATATTAATTTGTATGGACGTTGATAAATGATAATGAATATTTAATATTTATGAGAAGTTATGATTGGTTTGTTGGATAATCTCGAGGTAAATTAATATTTTTGCAAGTTTATTTACCTAACTTAGTTAATTAATACATGATGTCATCATAATTTTATAGAGGTTCGATATAAGTCATGGATGATCGTTCATGGATGTATCGAGATTCACCCCAAGGATTGCGGAGGATGGATTATTGTAACGGGATTCAGGGTTTTATTAATTTAGCAACATCTATTCCCATTAATTTTACTGAAGACGGTATTTGGTGTCTATGCAGAAAATGTCAAAATAAAAAGTATATGCATCCAGATGTTGTAATGATGCATCTTCTACACAAAGGGTTTATGGAGAATTACTAGTGTTGATATGCACATGGAGAAGTATTTGTTAGTAAAAGGAGAATGGGAGAAACGGTGGTTGGGTCAACTTCTAGTGCTAGCAACGTGCATAACGGCAAATGACAACACTAATCCTTACAGAAATTTGGTAAAGCTTCTTTTTTTAGTATCACCGTCGCTTCTTGCCACTTAATCACAGGTACAGAAAGAATAGAAAATAATTCTTTATTGGCAGAGTTGAAAAAGATGTTGCATCCCCGCGTCTTTTTGGTGAAGAATTGCATGATGTTGTATCAAAGTACGGTGACATTGTGTTTGGCCTTCAATCAGGTAAGCAAAAGTTTCCTGGTTTTGGTTTGACCCATAATTGGGTAAAGTGAAGTATCTTTTAGGAGCTTCCTTATTGGAAGACCAATTTGCTCCGCCATAACCTTGACATCATGCACATCGAAAAGAACGTGTTTGAGAACATTTTCAACACTATCATAGATGTGAAGGGGAAGACAAAGGACAACATCAAGGCTAGATTGGATATAGCTTTATACTATAACCGTAAAAATATGGAGTTGGTTTATGATGAGTCATGGGTCGCAAAACCAAGTGCAAGCTTCGTGTTAGAGAAAAACACACAACTGCTATTCTATAAATTGCTTAAGAGTTTGCGTTTTCCGGATGGACATGCATCGAGCATATCAAGGCTGGTTAATATAGAGGACTGCAGATTGTATGGAATGAAGAGTCATGATTGCCACGTGTTTATGCAAACACTCATCCCATTAGCTTTTCGTGATTTGTTGCCAAAAGGAATATGGGATGCACTAACGGAGATCAGTCATTTCTTCAGAGATATATGCTCCAGCAAGTGAATGTTGAGCACATTGAGAGCTTCAAACGAATATCATCGAGACACTATGCAAACTTGAGATGATATTCCCTCCTTCATTTTTTGACTCAATGGAGCATCTCCCTATACATCTACCGTTCGAGGCAAAAGCTGGAGGACCGGTCCAGTATAGATGGATGTACCCATTCGAACGGTTAGATATTACAGTTGCAATGGAATTCATATCTAAAGTATTTTCTATGTTTGAAAATACTTGAATTGTACTTCAATGCAGGTACTTGTTTAATCTAAAAAAAAGGTTAAGAACAAGGCGCATGTTGAGGTTTCGATATTTGAGGCCTATATTGTTGAGGAGATCTCAACATTTATCTCGTTCCACGACATGATAATGGTAGTGAAGTGCCTTCTAGTGGGAACTTGTCAATATTCTCCAATACTGGACGACCCACACCTAAAAATGTCGTAAGAGGAAGATATTTGTCAGAAATAGAGTTTAAACAAGCACACAACTATGTTCTATTTAACTGTGATGAGCTGAGACCTTTTATTCAGTAAGTTTATATATGTGTAATACTAATTAAACTTTGTCAGTAATATACTGTTAATTATATATTGTAATATCATACACTCATTATCACTTGCAGGCAACATCGACAATATTTGCTCTCCAATAACTCACAGCTGACCGAATCCCAGATCTTTCAATTACAAGATGAACAATTTGCCACATGGTTCAGAACACATGTAAGCACTATCACAAACTCATTCTAACTTGCAAAATTACTGTACGTATGCATGTCATTACGAGATTCTCGTTCATTTACTGTTTATTGATGTACATTACATACAAGGTTTATCAAATGGGAAGGAGTGCGCCTAAGTCATTGTCTTCACTAAGCCTCGGCCTGAAAGAAAAGTTAAGTGCTACAACGGGTATTTTGTCAATGGATATGTTTTCCATACTGAAGAATACGGGCAAGGAAGAAAGACATACAACTGCGGTGTTTGTGTTAAGGGATCCACAGTAGTGAGTTAGAAGTTGACTACTATGGTAGATTAGAAGAGGTCGTCGAACTGCAATATCATAGCGAGCAGAATAAAGTGTTTTTATTCAAATGCTATTGGTATGACACGACTGACAGAGGAATCAGAGTTGATCCGCACTATGGTCTGGTCGAAATCAACTCAAAAGCTAGACTCCGCAACATAAATGATGTATTTGTTTTCGCAAAGCAATGTCAATAAGTTTATTACACATACACCCCTTCATTTAGAAAGGATTGATCAAGAGTGGATTGGTTCTCCGTTTTAAAAACGAAACCCCGAGGTCGTGTCGAGGTTGTTCAGGATGATCATGAAGACACAAGTATGCGAGATGAAGTCTTTCAAGTTAGTAAGTTGGTTGAACCATATCGAGATACTCCTTCGATTGAATTGGAAGAAAATTTAAATTTTTGTGTTTTCGATTATAGTCTTATTGATGTTGATGTAGAGGAGTTGAATGTTGTTTTGAGCTCTAGCGGACAAGCAAATGTCGATGAATAAGATGATATCCATATTGAAGATTGCAATGAAGGTGATGACTATTCAATTGATGACGAGGAAGAAGAAAATTATGACTAACTATCAAAACGAAGCCCTCTTTAAAACCCTTTTTTTATGTAATTTAGATTATGGATGATATATTTTGTAACACGAAATATTTATTGTTTAAGCACTACTGTTATTTTTTTGTGCGATGGACAGTTTAACATTTAAGTTTTTGTAGGAAAGTAAATAGGCAATACAAATACAACATTTATTGTACAGTGCAACAATTACCGACGGACTCGTGTTTGTCGGCATCTCACAGAGAGTTCGAAAATAATTACTCGAAATGCCACAATCACCGACGACTATACCGACATAATTATGTCCATTGGTAATTTGTCGATGGGCAGATTTTACCAACAAAAATACCAACGAAATGTGTGAATTCCAAAAGGTGTGCATTGAATGCATCTCTGACGGCGTCAGATTGTCGACGGAATTACCGCCGGACTGCGAAAAATATGGAGGGTAATTAAAAATTTTTGTGCGAAATTCAAAAATTGCCAACAGATTTTAACACTTTACCGATAGATTAAATAAAAATAAAAATAATTTTTTATTTCCATCGGTGTATCCGTCGGTAAAACTGCCTATAAGTTCCAGCGGCCGCCCCTTCAATTCATTTTTTCTTCTCCTCCGTTTTTCACCTTACATTTTGATTTTTTTCCTCTCAATTCTTCAAGGCTTTCACCTAGAATCTTTAGCAAGATTTGTTGGGAATCTTCATCACATTAAAAGGTACGTGTTTTCTTCTATTTTATTTTATTTTATTTTTAGCTATTTTTATTGTTGTTATGTTTTTTGTTTTGGTGTATTTTTTGTAATGTAGATAAAGTTTTGAATTCAACACATTATTAAGGTATGCATATTTCTTTCCAAAATCTATTGTTTTTTTTTTTTGAATATTTTTTTATTGTTGTATTGGCATAATTGTTATTAGTTAAATTGTTAAATATTTTTTGTTAATGTTGAATTTACCTTTGAATTAGTAATTGAATATGTTGGAATAATTAGTAATTTTACTCTATTATTGCATGATTTGTGTTTAATTATTTCCATTGATTTTAGTTGTTAGTCTATAATATTTTTTTTAATTATTGAATAATTTGTTGAATTATAATTGTTAATGTTGAATTTACCTTAGAATTAGTAATTGAATATGTTTGAAGAATTATTAATTTTACTCTATTATTGTATGATTTGTGTTTAATTGTTTTCATTTATTTTGATTGTTAGTCTAGAGTTTTTTTTGAATTTATTGTTTTGTCGTATTGGCGTAATTATTGAATAATGTTTTGAATTGTAATTATTAATGTTGAATTTACCTTAGGATTAATAATTGAATATGTTGAAATAATTAATATAGATTGGGTCAATTGGTTGTGGCTATTGTTAATATTTGTAGGTTTGTGGATTTGGGTAGTATCCAGTATAGGGCAGATGCTGTCAAATTTTTTTTAACATTTGAATTTAATTATATAATTATTTGCATAAAATTGGGTAGATGCGCAGAATGAAAACCAAAGCTGGTCGTTCACGTACGGTCGCAACAAGTTCGTCTAGCACCGATGATGATATTTCCTTAGGTGCCTCTCAAGAAGAGGCACCTACACCGCCTGCGCCGTCAACCGATGTTGCCTCTTCCACCGCTGGTTCACAGCGTTGTTTTTTATGTTTAATATAAATTTTATTTGCATAATTGGTTTTTATTACCATTAATTTATATCATTTTATATTATGTATCCTAAATATTTTTTTTTTAAAAAAACAATTACAAAGGGTTTTACCGATGGAATTCATCCGTCAGCATTTGACAATAGCTACCATCACCGACGACTTTACAGATGGATACATTTGGTTGGTATTTCATACACTCACCGACATATTTACCGACGAAATAAATCCATCGGCATTTGACAGTAGCTACTACAAGTACCGATGAATTTACAAACGGATATATTCGGTTGATATTTCAAACACTCACCGACAAATTTACCAACGGGAGTGGCCGTCGGTATATCACCGACAGATTTTATTCCGTCGGTATTCAAGCGGGAAATTATTTTTTTTGACGCGCAAATTTCGTCTGTAAAACCGTCAGCAAATGGTTTTTCTGTTTTTCCGACCGATATAGCGACGGAATGTGGAATCACCGACAAAAGAAAAGCTAATGGACGTATTCTATTGGTAATTTAGTCGGTAAATAATTTACCGATGAACTCATAATCACACATTGTTGGAATATTTCCGTCTGTAAAACTGTGAAGTCTTGTAGTTTGATGTTACTTGTCGTCAGGTACAGGTTTGATTCTCTTGGAAAACCAGTCACATAGTCCTTGAGGATCACTTCTTTGTTACTGATCACTTCCTCACCACCAACACTATGATCACAAGTCATGCTTTATGCTAATGTTCTTAGATTAATTTGAAATATTGCTGATGATCTACAACGTTGCAAAAGGCAAACCATTATATAGACATGCATTAGCTAGATCTTGTTGAAAAGACAATTGCAAGCACAAGATTGCAGATATTATTCGAAGTACTGTTGATTTGCCGATGATGCAAGTGCTGATTGTAGTGTTAATCTGATCCAAGTGTTGACCACTAGCCTCAAAAGATTTTTTTTTAGAATATGGGCCTGTCAATTTGGAAGGAGATGGGCTTGTCATTCCAAATTTTTAGAATATGGGCCTGTCTCATAAATCAGAACTTACACCTAGTAGAGACGGGCTTGTCATTCCAAATAGTTGTGGGAGTAGCCTTGGTATTTAATCAATAAAATATTTTCTTACAATGTGAATATTTATGATCAGTATCTGAGATTCTTCACACTGTAAAACCATTATGAAAATCATGATTTAACTTTATTATTATTGTAACCTATTTTTGAAAACATAGGGGCTGATATCGTTGCAAAGAAGAAGGAGGAACAACACCGCAGCTGCCACCAGGCTTCTGTAGGGAATTTGACCGGTGATGAACGGATTATTGCTCGTCGAAGGAGAAGCAGACAGACACAATATTTTACGTGGTTCGGCAAAACCGCCTACATCCACGGGAGAGAGTCATTGTTATTTAGAGATTGAGAAAGAATACAATAAATACATGGAGGAGGATTTAATCACTCAACTCCCATCTCTCTTGCTGCCTTGCAGCTGCTGCAATGGCTGCTGCCATTGCAGCTCCTCTTTCTCTCTTCTCTCTTGCACACACTCACGTTTTCTCTCACACTTAGGCTCTCTTTGCATGCCTTATTTATAGGCTAATGGTGGCTTCTCTTCTTCTTTCCAGTAGCTGCACATGGGAGTGGGTGGCTGCCATATTCTTCAACAAAGGCTGCTGCCACTTGCTTAGTGGTGGTGGCCACTCCAATGGTGGTGGGGTATTGCCAATAAATGGCAATACCTAACAGCTTCCAGTTGATATCTTTACAGAGAAGAAAGAGGAGCAGCACAGTAGCTGCCATCTTCCTCCCCCTGCTTCAACACTATAAAGAAGAAGGAAAATAGCAGCACTGGTTGTCACAACCATTGTGGCACGACTCCGCCATTTATGTTCCTCCTCATCGCCATCGCAGCAACTCCACCTTGAGCCATCATCAAAAAGAAAAAAAAAAGAGAGGAAGAAGAGACAGAGGAGTAGGAGACAGAAACAGGAAGGAGCAGAAACACAGGAAAAAAAACACAGAGCAAAGAAAGGGTAGAACCGCCATCTGGCATCGCCATCCACTGCGAGCACACCATCTGACCGCCGCCGTCAGCCTTCGCCGCCACCATCAACAACACTGCCTCACCACTCTAGGTAACCTCCTCACCCCCGCTACCCCTAGTTTATTTACTCTTTCCTTTCTTTCATTTGCATGCAGAACGTGACTCATGTTCTGTAGCAAATAATTAAATAGTTACTGTGCTCAGCACAATAACTATCTAAATACATTTAGCTGGTTATTGTGCTCAGCACAGTAACCAGTCGTTTGTTTGTTGGGCCAGAACATCAGCCCAACCCACGCGGCTGGGCTGAGTCCAACCTTGTAGCTGGGTCAATACAGGTCAAGCCCCCATAATTGGGTCGGGTCTGGCCCAATTCATTTTATTTATTTTTGTTTTGTTTCAAAAAAATTTATTTTTGAAGAAATTGCGATTTCCCCACGTATTTGTTTTATGCCATTTTGATTAATATCGGTTTGTATTTTTATATCGTAAAGATATAAATTTGGTATTAAAATAACCGGTTTTTAAAACAAAATATTTTTGTTTTCATGCATACGGCCCGGTCTCTCAAAGCTAAAAAAGAAATCATATTGTATTCTCATACAACAAAGAAAACTTCATATATATATATATATATATATATATATGCATTTTGACTTTAATAACCAGTTTATTAAAGTCACGAGAACTCCACCAATATTTAAAAAAAATCAAAAAAATATTTTGTTTTGTTTTAATATCTAGGATTACGAATTTATACGTAAAACGTATTCCTGATATTAAAATGATAGTTTTGTTATAGACATTAGACCGGTTAGGTTTTTCCCTATAAGATAAGAACCTCCTTATTGAAGAGGGCTTTTCTTGAACCATAGACGAACCAACATGACAAGACTTTAGATTTTTATTAGCCAATAAAACAATGCAGCTTACCTTAGGTAAGGCGTATTTGGGGTGCTAATACTTTCCTTTTACGCAACCAGTCTCCGTACCCGATCTCTGCGATCAGTTAGTGTTTCTAATGACCAAAATACTAGATGGCAACTCCCATTTCATTTTGTTCACAGATAAGAGACAAGAATTCATTGTCTCCCTTACTTGCCGGAATATGTAGAAATAACGCACCTAACGAGGGTGGTGGACGATCGTCGCGACACCACACACGTACGATAATTAAAAAAATCATAATTGAAATTTATTTTAATTGATATTACTGATTTTTTGAGTTTTTATATTTATTCAGAATAATAAATATATTTGACTCATGAAATCATATAAATGATATAGCTGCAGCACTATCGTCAGGTACAGGTTTGATTCTCTTGGAAAACCACTCACATAGTACTTGAGGATCACCTGTTTGTTGCTGATCACTTCCACCCCACCAACACGATGATCACTAGCCATGTCTTGTGCTAATGTTCTTAGATTAATTTGAAATATTGCTGATGATCTACAAGGTTGCAACAGGCAAACCCTTATATAGACATGCATTTGCTAGATCTTATTGAAAAGTCAATTGCAAGCACAAGATTGTAGATATTATCCGAAGTACTGTTTATTTGCCGATGATGTCAGTGCTGATTGTAGCCTCGCAAGATTTTCTTTTAGAATATGGGCCTGTCAATCGAAAAGGAGGGCCTCAATTTGTGGTGGGATATTTCCTAGTAGTCTAGTTGGCTATGGCAGTAGACAATTGTAGTAGAGGTTTGTGACTACTGCTACCCGTGGATATTTTGTTTTCTTTGCTATTAACCTTGTCACCTACGGCAATTATTTTATTTTATTTTTTTACATGAGATAGATAGTTGATCTTGATAAGCTTGTTTTTTTACTTTAAAGAAGGATCCAACTTTTTCCTGTGTTCATCTTCACTCCCGTAGTAAGGCAGTAGACAATTGAAAATGGATTACTGCTACCCGTGGATATTTTGTTTTCTTTGCTATGAACCTTGTCACCTACGGCAATTATTTTATTTTATTCGAAGCACTGTTGATTTGCTGATGATGTAAGTGCTGATTGTAGTGTTAATCATGATCTAAGTGCTGACCAGTAGCCTCACAAGATTTTCTTTTAGAATATGGGCCTGTCAATTTGGAAGGAGACGGGCTTGTCATTCCAAATTTTTAGAATATGGGTTATTATAGAATGTATATCATGTATATCTATACGTAGGATATTAATGTAATGTAGGATTAATTCAATGTTGTAATCCCTATGGTTACTACTGTATTCTGCCCTACATATATAAATAGGAAAGGTTGGCTAAGGCTAAACCTAAGACATTCAGTAATTCTCAACTTGGTATCAGAGCCAAAATAAATTAAAACACTTAGCCGGCAGCCTTCTCTTTCTCTACAGCAATGGATTCTTCTCAGCCGGCAGCCTTCTCCTCCTCTGCAGCAGCCCCTGTTGTCCCACCTCCTTCGCTACAATTTTCTTCTTCAGCCGCAGGACAGCTCTCTTCTTCAGCCTCAATTATGCGGTGGCCACAACACACTAATATTGGCCATGCTCTTCTCAATCCGGACAATCCTCCTCTGCTCAATCCGGACAATGCTCCTCTACTGCCATCTTCGTCTGCTGAAACTACAGCAGCCTCTGCCGTGGCAATTGTGTCCCTCTCACACACCCATCAGGTCATCTCTATGAAATTAACGAATACCAATTACTTGTATTGGCGAATGCAGATGAAACCATACCTCTTAGGCCAAGGAGTTTTCGGCTTTGTTGATGGTTCAAACTCCTGCCCCTCTCCACATATTCCTGCTGCCGATGGTGCTACTCTTCAGGTATCTCAATCCTTTCTTCGTTGGAAACAACAGGATCAATTAATTCTAAGTGCCTTGCTCTCTTCGCTGTCCATGGAAGTTCTTCATCTTGTTGTTGATTGTCCAATCTCATGTTCTGTCTGGCTCACACTTGAGCAAGCTCTAGCCTCTACATCCAAAACCCGTATTATGCAATTACATGGTTCCCTTCGAGAACTTCGACAAGGTGATGATTCGGTAACTCAATTTTTGCAAAAAGCTAAGACTTTATTTGATGAGCTAGCAGCTGCTGGCCGGCCTATCTCGCTAACCGATTTTAATCTCTATATATTTCGTGGCCTTCGCGGAGAATTTAAGGACTTAGTAACAAGTCTTATTACAAGGGCGGATCCTCTACCATATGCAGATTTGCTTAGTCATCTGCTAACTCATGAATTTATTCATAAAACCTCTCATTTGTTTATGGGATCTGCTGCCAACGCCAACCAACCATTACTGCCCACGCCACCTTCAGTACTACTGTCTCAACGCTACAATTCTGCTCAGTTTGGAAGACATAGGGGGCGTGGCAGCTGGCGTTCTCCTTCTCACCGAGGAAATCGAAATAATTCCTACAGGTCTGATTTTCGTAACCCTCCAACTAATTAAAATTCTGCTCCTCCATATGGCACCGAAAATAGGCACATCAGCTGGCAAGGAAATTGGCAGCGCTGAGGCTCAAATACCCGCTGCCAGCTATGCAACAATTATGGACACACTGCTCCTCAGTGTTCCCAACTTCAGCAACGCAGTCATGGCCTGCAACACAGTGCCAATTTGGCATTCAATAATTCTGCCTCTGCTGCTGAATGGTTTCCGGACACCGGTGCAAACCAACACGTCACACCCGACCTTGCAACCTTGACTGCTTCAGAACCATACAATGGTAATGATAATTTGCATGTTGGTGATGGTAAGGGACTTTCCATATCTAATATTGGCCATACAAAAATATATAACCCACATCGTTCATTCACTTTATCTAATGTTCTACATGTTCCTGCAATCACGAAACCTCTGCTTTCTGTTCAAAAATTTTGTCTCGATAATCATGTTTATTTTGAATTTCACCCTTTTCTGTTTTATGTCAAGGATCTCAACACCAATGAAGTCCTTCTCTCAGGTCAGAGTAAAGATGGTCTCTATACTTTATCCAAGTTCAGGTCTTCCGTCCTGTCAACTCCTCAAGCCTATTGGTCTCCTTGCACCTCTGCCTCTGCTGATTTGTGGCATCGTCGCCTAGGTCATCCTACCTCCCGTATTTTTAAATTTTTAGTCTCGAAAAATAAGATCATTTGTAACAACAAAAGTCTTAATTTTCAATGCCAAAGTTGTCCCTTAGGAAAATCGTCACGTTTGTCTTTACGACCTACTGGTCACAAAACTTCTGCTCCGCTTGAATTAATTTTTAGTGATGTGTGGGGTCCTGCTCCCCTTTTTTCTTCGGATGATTATCGTTATTTTGTTATATTTGTTGATGCGCACACAAAATATATATGGTATTATCCACTTGTTGCCTACTTCTGTTCTTGATAATCGATCTCCTTTTGATTGTTTGTTTCAACGGTCTCCTGATTATCAATTTTTATGTACTTTTGGATGTCTATGTTTTCCTTTCTTGCGTCCCTATAATAATCACAAATTAGATTTTCGGTCTTCTCCTTGTATATTTTTTGGCTACAGTCCCTCTCACCTTGGTTATCGATGTTTTGATATTGAATCTCATCGCATGTATATCTCCCGTCATGTTCGTTTTCATGAAAATGTTTTTCCGTTTGATAAATCTGAACAGATTGCACAGGTTCCCTCTCAAACCCATACACCATCCCCTATTACCATCCTCCCAAATCTCAACCTCTCACCACTGTTTACAGCTCAAAATCCATCCCCACCCGCCTCTGCCTCTGCCCTACCCTTACTGCCGACTCAAGCACCACAGCCCCCATATTTCCCTTGCCGATCACCCCATGCATCTTTATCTAACCATACTGTTGCAGCTCCAGGTTGCAGCTCAGTGTTTCCTGTTCTCCAGCACGAAGTTCTTGCGCATAGTGGGAGATCCTCTGGCTCGTCTTCAGCTCCTCTTTTTTCTGCCACCAATTCGGCTTCTGCCGACTCTGCCTCTGCTGCCAGCTCTCCCCTTGCGGCAACTTCTTCACCGGATTCTTCTCCTGGACTAAATCTGGTGGTGGATCTCTCCGCCTATCCGTTGCATCATGACACCTCTGTCATGCCTCCTTCACCTGCGTCACAGCCAGTTCTCAACCGACACCCTATGATCCTTCGATCACGACAGCCAAAACATGCCAATATGGTGTCCTCTGCTGCCTCTACTGCAGCTGTTTCTCGGGTATTGCTCTCTCCCTCCTCTGAACCTGTTGCCTTTTCTGATGCAGATAAGTATGTGGCTTGGCATGATGCCATGTGTGATGAGATCAAGGCTTTACGATCCAATCATACTTGGTCTCTAGTGCCCTTTCATCCATCGATGAATGTTGTGGGCAGCCGATGGGTATATCGTATCAAACGTCGTATTGATGGCAGCATCGAACGTTATAAAGCCCGTCTAGTTGCTAGAGGCTTTACTCAACAGGAAGGCATTGATTATTCTGAAACTTTCAGCCCAGTTATTAAGCAGGCCACCGTCAGATTAGTCTTTTCCATTGCAGTTTCCCGCAATTGGAAGATCCATCAGCTTGATATTCATAATGCTTTTCTCAATGGTGTTCTTACTGAAGAGGTCTACATGAAACAACCTCCAGGTTTTGTTGATTCTACTCTTCCATCTCATGTGTGCAGGTTGCACAAGTCACTATATGGTTTAAAACAGGCACCAAGGGCATGGTACACTCGTCTGAGTGATTTTTTACTCTCTATTGGTTTCCTTGCCTCCAAGGTTGACACTTCCCTGTTTATCTTATCTGATGGCACTAATATCTTCTATCTTCTCGTCTATGTTGATGATATTCTGCTTACAGGCAGCAACTCTGCCATGCTCCATCATCTAGTCCAGTTACTAAGCTCTGAATTCAAGCTACGTGACTTAGGTGATGTTCACTACTTTCTAGGTATTGAAGTTCAGTCTACAGGTATGGGTCTGATGTTGCGCCAACAAAAATATATTCTTGACATCCTCACTCGGGCTGGTATGACTTCCTGCAAACCGGTTGACACTCCAGTTTCTCCCTCTAAACTTGCTCTACAGCCGGATCATCCATTTTCTGATCCCACACGGTTTCGTCAAATTATGGGTGCTCTTCAGTATCTTACATTCACTCGCCCAGATATCTGTTTTGCTGTTAACAGAGTCTGTCAGTACATGCATGCTCCTACAGATTTCCATTGGGCTGCTGTTAAACGCATACTCCGCTATCTCAAAGGAACGGTTCTTATGGTTTTCATATCACTCGAGGTACTCCTTTGCTCTTCATGGTTTTACAGATGCGATTGGGCTGGGAGTATTGATGATCGCAAGTCTACGGGTGGTTATCTTGTTTTCTTTGGTCAAACACCGATTTCATGGAAATCCGGCAAGCAACGTACAGTTGCTCGCTTCCACTGAGGCTGAGTATAAAGCCTTAGCAGATGGTACTGCTGAGGTCATCTGGCTTCAATATTTGTTAACAGATCTTCAGGTTCCCTCCATCTCGGCTCCTACTATTTGGTGTGATAATCTTGGTGCTACTTATCTCTCAGCAAATCCTATCTTTCATGCTCGTACTAAGCATGTTGAGGTAGACTATCATTTTGTCCGTGACCGGGTAGCAAAGAAGGAAATTCAAATTCGGTTTATCCCCTCTCAGGATCAACTTGCTGATGTCTTCACCAAACCACTTTCCGCTGCGTCCTTTACTGCCTTCAGGTTCAAGCTTCGGGTCGATCCTCCACCCTCAGCTTGAGGGGGCATATTATAGAATGTATATCATGTATATCTATACATAGGATATTAATGTAATGTAGGATTAATCCAATGTTGTAATCCCTATGGTTACTACTGTATTCTGCCCTACATAGATAAATAGGAAAGGTTGGCTAAGGCTAAACCTAAGACATTCAGTAATTCTCAACTTGGGTTTGTCTCATAAATCAGAACTTACACCTAGTAGAGACGGGCTTGTCATTCCAAATAGTTGTGGGAGTAGCCCTTGGTATTTAATCAATAAAATATTTTCTTACAATGTGAATATTTATGATCAGGATCTGAGATTCTTCGCACTGTAATCTGCAATAATATTTGGTATATTACATTCAAAGATATTAATTTGATTCTATGCACCTATCAAAGCTCAGTTTTGTTGCTTAACAATTATTTGTTTAGGTATCACAACTTATTTTTCAATTTCATAATTTACTACTAGTATATTATTGCATTCACTATTATGCTAGACTCACCAACACTATTGACTACTACAATATTGATGAGTGTAGTCTTTTTTTTATTTATTGAATAGTTATTTTTTTGGGTTCTTGATTTTTTTTAATTTTATCTTTTCATGTTATGTTTTTATATGTTTAAGCCTGATAGTTTTTTGATTTATGTTCTATGTTATATTTGTGATGTCAAAAAAATATATAATTTAGTTCTAGTTTTATTAATTGAAAGCAATTTTCTTAAAATATTGTATTGGTTCATGTTGATTGTCTAGCACGTAAATATGTTTACCAGATGGATAGGTTCAAGTAGCTTGCTCACGCCAAACACTTTATTTAACAAAAAAAATTAACTCATATTAAGTCTCGTCGTCGGGCTGAGACGAGCCACAAGATCAAGCAAATAAGCTTGCTTAATGAGCTACGGACGTATTACATAGGTTTTAAGCTAAGACAGAGAGAAAGTATCCCATTTGTATATGTATATATACTATATGTGTTATAATAATTTATTTTTTTTGCTTGATCAACTATATATTCCCTCTTTAATTAGGCTCTTATAGACAGCTAGTGGGCTGAACAAGTCCTGAAGCAAGTCCACCAGCATTGCTGCATGATGCTTCAGCTGGCTGATTCTTGTAAGTGAGCTTTACATCTTCTAATTTGATCCCAGTGCATGGATATTTTTTGCTACAATCAAATTTCACCGCCACTTCTGTTGCTGATGATCCATGAATGTCCTGGTAGGTCACATCACTTATTTTCACACCAGAAACCTGTTTAATGCACAGCAAAACACAGCAAGAGTTATGTTTTGGATATTGTTAGCTTTCAAGATATGAAAAGAACGGTAAAGACAACAGATTTGGCTGTACCTGTCCAGGGCAGTTCTTCTCGCCGGGGCAATAGTTTTGGTCTATTACAATGGGATTCTGGACATTATTCATGACTGCATGTTGGAAAAGAATATCTCTAGCAAAACCATTGCTAGGCCTTCCCCAAGACTTAATTCTCAGTCCATTTTGTGTACCGGTAAATGTAGTTGTCTTTACTGTAACATTTTGCACACCAGCCTCTTGGGATTCTTTGCCTAAACTTCCAATGCTACAATATCAACACATTAAACATTAGGAACACATGATAATTGATATGAACTTATTCTTGATGTTATAATTTCTTATTTACCTGATTCCATGGCCAGGTCCACATGCGACATTTTCAATCCACAAACTTGAGGTGCCGGGGCCAATCGATACACAGTCGTCACCTGTTCCAATCCTAGAATTCAATATGGTGACACCGGTTGATGATTGAACGTGAATGCCATCCGTGTTAGGGCTGTTTCCGGCGGCAGAGACTTTGACTCCTTGCACTTTGACGTTTTGGCAACCATTGATGACAATGTGAAACAACTGGCTATTTAATGACGCCAATCCGGTGATTGCAATATTGTTTGAATTGGTAAACTCAAGGGACTGCACAGTAAATAAATCAACAAGAAAATTTAAGACCTTGAAAATATAAATCCTATCTCTAGTCTACTGACCAAAATATTGCATGCATGTGCTTTATTATCATACCGTTGCGCCTCTAGGGCAACCATTGCCGGAATTCTTGCAAGACCACAGTCCAGCACCCTGGCCATCAAGAGTCCCTCCAGATACAGTAACCCCATTAACATGCTCAAAGATTAGCCACTTTTTAGCGTTGCCAATGACCTTATAATCTGATGGGGCGACCAGGGTACCATCTATACGTAGCAAGATAGCACGGTTCTTGCAAGGACCCTGAAACCTCACTTGACCTAAAGAGAAACTCCCTTTAGGAACAGAAATTGTGGCTGGTTGTGTTGAGGCACATGCATGTGCCCAAGCAGCAGCAAAGGCCTTGGTTGAGTCGGTTTTTCCATCAGGTTTGGCACCATAACTTAACACACTAAATTGCGCTGCCTTTGCTGAAGGTGAGAACGCAAAGAAAACGATGAAGAAAAGGGTAATAGGATGAGGGATCATTGGAAGTGGAAGGCCTGCCATTGATCTTTTTGGTATCGGATAATATTTGAAAAGATGCAAGTGATGAGTATAAGTTGAGATGGAGAGATGGGAATCTGAAGCAGCTGAAGGTGGTATTTATAGGAAGTTTGGATATAGAATGCATGTGGAGATTTACTATTGGAAAAATCCATATGTTCATCTTTTATTGGAAGAATAAAATGAAATAACGGATGCTATTAATAATGCATTCATATTGATTAGTTTCTCATGATAAAATAAATCAATTTAAAAAAAATTAAATATAAAATAAATTTATTGTTAGAATAGTTTTAAAATAATTTTTTTGTCAATTTAAAGTATAAATTAATAACAGGTAAACATATTTTTTCTACCTCGAGATAGAAATTAAATGCTATTTAAAAAACTAATTCTTATTACTTAATGGTAATTAATGTTGTAGTAGTAATTAGTGAAATTCACATATCAGATTTTTAATCTAACTATAGAAGTGATCATTAGAATAAAAATTAGAAACTAAAGATTATCTAATTATTAGTGTTTATATATATATACACACACCGATTAATTTATTCATCATTACAAAATTTTAAATTATTTAATTCGAACAACATTTAACTACCATAACCTAACAATAACTAACTCCCTGTTAATGGAAAAAATTAACATAGATTAGGAAGTCAATTCATTCCATGTCTTAGTGCCTCAACCTTGAAAAGTTGATTACGTAGATAGTTTTCCACGTTATTTTGGCTATTAATACACATTATTTAGTATATATGAAAGAATTTTTGCCAAATGAAATTGTTGAAAAGTGGGATTGAACGTGACAGGTGGAGCAAAGTACGGAAAGAAAAGAGGGTATTTCTTTTAATTAAGCTCTTATTACCCAAAAATCATGGCCTTAATCTCACAATTTTTTCTCTTCTTGCGCGTAATTCTTTCACTTTTCGTGTTTTTGATGGGACACAAGGGATGGCATAGGTTTTTACTATGGAAACAGTGTACTTTCTATTTCCTTTGTTCCCATTTGAAATCGCATTAGCTTTTTGGTTTTTTTTTTTGTATAAATTATTCTTAATTTATTCTTGAGTTCTGAAAGCAATTACATCTTAGTTCTTTTTGTAATCAATAGCCAATATACTTTACATATGTGCCAATATACTTTACATATGTGCGGCCTTCACTAACCATTTTAATTTCTCCTTATCCCCATGCATGCTTTGGTGGCTTAATAGTTTTCAAGAATTTACGACAAGATGCTAGGGACAGGTTCTGAATATTAATTAGTATACATCCTCCTGACCTTTGAGCTGTCAGAATTTACTAAATATTATTTAACAAGAATCAGTACGGCACATTAATCCTATCATATCTCGTCTGCATCTTAGATTAATTTCCATGATCGTTCGTCAGTACCCTTTGAAGATGAGATCATATGTACATTTAAATTTTGGAATAATTAAGGTTGTTGTGCAATCACATACATAGTTCAGCAACCAAAATTCCTGTCTGATCAGCCTGAACAATAGACGGACAAGGAATGGCCTTTTGGTGTGTTTTTAGTGCATGTCTTCAAAACACACACACAAACACATGCATGCACAACAATGCTTGATGTGTGAAAGGCGCTGTACGTAACTTACTCAATGTTCATATATCAACAATGCTTGTAAAGCATGTGCGTAGCCGTTTTTACTGTGGTCCCTATTCTTGACTTAACCTAGAGGGTCAAGAGATAAGTAACGTGATTATCATGTTTATGTCAATTTCTCTCGTCAAAGTAATATAGCTGATTCAGACTTGAAACTGTTTTCAACTAACTCAGAGTGACAAGTAACCTCCCCATGGATCGGAGCAGGGCAGCCCATGTAATAAGTTTCCCACATGGGGTTTCTTGTCTTGTGCTCCAATATCGAAGACGGTGAAAAAGAGAAATCAAAGTTTGCATCTTATCTGGACTCCACTTATATTTGCTCCCATAACTGTCAAATTCTTGTTCAAACTTTAAAAGATATTAGCTTACTTCATTAGTTTTATGTGATTTGTAGAGTGATAAGACTTGAAATACTAAAAAGCATAATTATAAAACCAAATTGGGTTTTATTTTAATCAATTTTTTTTTTATCAATGTTGTTTTTTTATTTGAAATATGTTGATTCTTTTAAAAAAAAAACCTCTTAAAGGGATATTAACTTGCAAACTCTTAGACCAACTAATCTAGCTTGATCCAATTCTCGAACAATTAAGTCGTGATAAATTGGATTTTTTAACAGTTAGAAAATAATATAAATTATATTTTAGATTTTTTTTAATAGTTTAAGTTATTAAGTTATGATGATTATTTAATATGGTATCAGAACCTTGATAATCAATAAATTTAAAACAATAATCCATCCAAATGCGGGTAACTAATTAGCTAAACCAAAATCAATGAGGGTATAAGTGCAGAGTGGTTTGGGGAACAAAGTCAGGCAATTTTCGAAGATTCCGTCTTAATTACAAGATGAAAAATTGAAATGGCTCACGGATGTTTCAAGGATCGAACGTGGATTCATACAGAAAAAGTCTATAATTGAATAGTTAAATAAACTTAAACAGTATAAATGCTCACCAAATAAACTTTCAAGGATCGGTTGCTGATGAATTAAATTGCTCGTGCATGTTCTTCCATGTATAAATGCATGGCGCCTCATCAATATGTATGTGTAAATGAAATACCTTATGCATGAATCTCATTTTTAACTACACATTTGAAGAAGAAATCTCCATGTGGTGAACTTGAATGATTATACAAGTCGATCACTCCTCATCTTCTTCACAAATTTAAAGGAGCTAAAGCCCTAGCTAGAGTCGATCCAATTTCTTCGGCTTAATTAACCCATAAGTTAAAGTCTCTTTATTTTAATGGTACATGATCTCATCATGAACTTGGACCTACATAGATATTTGCCATCATATGCTTGGAAATTATGCGGCTGTAGTATATGCTTGGAATAGTTATTTAACATTCTATTTGTTTGTGCTGTTCTTGCAATTTCACATTCAGGTGAGAAGAGAGTTGAATGTCGAGTGCATATTGTTGTTACCCAATTTTTGACCCACCTTTTTAATAAATTTTTTGAAAAAATCCAAAAATAGTGAAAAACAACAAAAATTCAAAAAAATATGTTTTTAATATATTTGCAATGTTTTTAGCATTTTCAATTTTTGAGGGACCAAACAGAAAATTGAGGGACCAATTTGGAGGTTTGAACAAACGTTTACCTATAAATATGGGTTGAAAAACTCAAATGAAAAGGGGGGTTCATTTTGTAATTTTGGGGAGGCAATACAAGGGGGAAAAACCCTAAAAAAAAGAAAAACGGAACCAGCTTCCTCTCCCTCATGAAGGACCAAACGCCAGCCCCTGCTGGGTTTTGATTTTTTTTGAGCCGCCGGCCACCCCCGGGGATTTCGATCTTCTCCTCACATCCGCTTGAAAAAAAAAACACAGAGACTCCCTTCTCACCCTGACGATCCTCCCTCTCTGATTTATTCCCCCCCCCCGGGGCTGTTGATTTTCGGTCTCCACAGACCCACACACTCGACCATAACATTTTTTCTCTTCTCCGATCTGCCTCCCAATCGAAACCAAACAGCAGCCCTTCCCCTTTTGATATATTTTTTTCCTCAACCAGTCGACAGCCCCCCCCCAGAAAACCCCTCTGATTATTTTTTCTTTCTTTCTTCCTCAGCCATCCGAAGAACCCAGCGGCGGCTGAAGAGCAGCGGCGCCGTCCCTCTCCATCCCCGCTGTCTTCTTCCTCATCTTCCCCGTCACCAGCAGCATCGCTCAACAGACTTGGGGCGATCTGTTTTCTTTATCTAGCAGGTCCGCCATCTTCTTCTTCGGTCTTCTCACAACAACCGAACAGGGACACAGCATCCAGCCCTCCCCATCACCAGATCGTCTCCTCCTCTGGTTGCGCCCACAGAAACCAGCCCTCGTACGGCGGCGCCCAACCGACGATCAGCCACTCTCCTCCTCCACGACCGATCTGCCATCGGAGAAGAAGATGAAGCAAGAACAGATCGGACAAGAAGAAGCAAAATCCGAAGCAGATTTGAAGGAGAAGAGAAGCAGATCTAAAATTTTTTTAATTAAAATCAACTGTCATTTGAGTTTCTTGGATTTGCAGGTGGTGAGTTTTCTCACGGGCAGCAGGAGATTGAAGAGGGGAAGAAGGCGATCCAGAACCCTGCTGTTGGATTTTTTTCTGGTGGCGGCGCGTGGATCCACGCGCCGCCAGTGGCGGTGGTGCGTGAGATCCACGCGCCGCCGGTGTTCATGCGCCCAGAAATCCGACTGACACTGTTCCGGAGGTGCAGAAGTTGTTTCTAGATTGTTTAGGGGCTGTTTTGTAATTTAAAATTTATTTGATGTATTTTTTTTATTTGGTTTTGAATTTTTTATTTTGCATTAAGTAAATGTAGATGTAAAAGAAAAAGAAAAAAAGAAAAGAAAGAGAAAGTGATAAATAAAAAAAAGAAAAAAATGTTTGTTGTGTTTGTATGTTTTTTTTTTTATGTTATTGAATAATAAAAAAAAAAAGAATTTAATTTATATGCACAAATATCTAAAGGACAGATAAAAATCATGTTGAATTTTCCATGAAAATGTAGAACATGTATCTACATATAGTCTGGAAAAGTAATAACTGATTTATCAAAGCCTTAGAATTGGGCTAAAATTTTATTTTTAATATCATGTCAAGTCCACGAAGCTTGAAAGTGAATGTGGTGTGTATTTTTGTTTATGAATGTTTTTTTTATGATAAAATTGCAGGAATAAAGAAGAATTTAATATTCCGATTTAATCACGGATAAAGAATCATGAACTTACATGTAAGTTGTATTTTCTAAAATTCGATGAAAGAACAGAATTTTTAAAACTTCTTTAACACATCAAGTCCACAAAGCAGCTTACCTCAGGTAGGGTGCGTTAGGGGTGCTAATACCTTTCCTAACCACAACCAGTCCCTTACCCGCGATCTCTGACAAGACCAGTACATCAGGTTTCCTAGTAGCCCTCAATGAATTACTAGGTGGCGACTCCAAAGAACCAAATCAACAAAACAGAACGAATAATCGCCAGTCGATGCCGCACTTCGGATTTTTTTGGGGTGCGACAGAATGGCGACTCCACTGGGGACGGTATTGTTTTCAACATTATTGGACTAAGCTTTGTATATTTGATGTGTATGTTTTTGTATTTATGTTTTTTTTATTTTTGTTTTATCCATGCATTTTGTAGAATTATCTCATGCATCACATAGTTAATTTTTTAAAGCACACACAAGCTTCAGGTTAGGAGGGGGACTAGCAGCTTACCTTACGACTTTTAGTCAAGGTTTAAGTTTGTGTAAACCCCAACTCTTCGTTGAGTGCTTAGACTGGTAACAGTTGGACACGTGCCATCTCACTGCCTACAAGCCCCCATATTGCCTCCACGAGGGCGATCACTGGGACAACGAGAGCCCTTTTTTAGAGACCAAATAGTAAACCTACCTTTTGTCTCACTTAAAAAGATTAGAACCTGTCTTTAGGATATATGCTCCGTAGACATTGTTTTGCATCCGAGCAAGCCCTTCTTGAAGCATCTTGAACTCCAGACTTATGGGTGACACAATGACCGTCGCTCAGAAAATTTTCATTGTAGAGTTTGTGCAAGAATCAAGATTCTTGTTTCATCATACAAGAGTTGCGATCATATGTCACCCCTCGAAGGGCGAGCTCGTCATATAGATAACATATTCATACATTTATCATGCATGTACCGGGTTGAAAGGTAGGTCCCCCGTACAAGCTGTGCTGCACGTGATTGAAGAAAAATGATGGAAATGAAGAAAGATGTCAGATAAAGGCTCATTATCAGATCGAGTTTGAGAGCATCAAAGGAAGTAGCTAGACTTAGATCTGCTCGAACAAGTGTTGAGCATCAAATGGAAAGAGAAGGTCTGCACAGTCTTCTGTGGGAACACTGCTTGTCCACGTCCAATTGAAGTTGCCTCTCCTTTTCAGTCATGAACAACCGCAACAATGCCTTCAGTCATCAACTAATGACAACTCTGACTCTTGTCCAGTTGCACTGTTAAGCGTTCATCGCCTCCACATCATCTAATGGAACCAAACGACTACTAGCCTCCTGTACATGGTGCATTAGTTTTCTTTGAAGTTACCCCAATTATGAGCCCAATTCCAGTTCAGCAGCACAAGATGTTGGTCTGAAAAACCATGATTAGACACTGAACTTCTACGTGGTAAAGCTCTCCCTGTAGAGATTTATTTGTGGATCTGCCAATGGAAAATGCAAAAGGGAATGTATTAATTTCATATGCTTTGAAACTTTTTCCCACCAGTGGCACGAGCAAAACATTGTAGTAGGCAGAGGAGTAGGCCTAGTCTGAAAATATGAGCAGTCATCGAACTTCAACGTGGCAGAGCTCTTTCTACAAAAATCTGTTTATGATGCTGCAAGTTGAGAGTGCAATAGGGGATTTACTAATTGCATATGCTACAAATATTTCTCATCAGTTTCAGCACGAAGAAACTGTAGCAGGTTGAAGAGCCAGATTTGGTTTGAAAAACATTGAGCAGACATCAAACTTCAACATTGTAGAGATCTCTCGGCAGGAATCTATTTGTGGATCGCAAGTGGGAAATCCAAGAAGGAATACAGTAGTTTCAGATCATCTATGATTTTCCTCCAACAGTGTCAGTATTAAAATGCAAAAGTAGAGAAGAGACATGCCTAGACTGAAAAACATGAAGAAGACTGAAACTTCAACAGAGCAAACTTCCTCTATTGGTGCTTGTTTGCTGCACCGTTCGAGAGGAATCAAAGAAGAAATAAAGGAGATTCATGATTCATATTCTCCATAGAAGAGATAAGGCATGATTCCACGTGTCGGTAGTGGCGATACTACAAGTTTCTGGGCGCTGCCAAGATTACCAAGCTGTTGAAAAGTTTTCTAACAATCCTCAACCAACCACAACAACATTGGAAGATTGAAATGATGTTGTGAGGATTTGCCGAAGAATTGAACAAGCTATGAAGAGAGGAAAGATTGAAGGATCTGCCATGGATTCCAGAACAATGATGAGAGGTGAATCAGGAGATGACTTTGACGGTGTGAACCCTTAATTATGTGGTATAGCCAGGTCTCACGGTAGCATCAATTGCTCAAATGTCTTTGCCAAGATTGACATTCCTCTGCCACTTAAGTTTGTCGACCAGCATCTGCCAGATTCCAGAATTTTGCTTGACTCCGACAAATCCCATGCAACCACCATTTCTAGGTGGTATAATCCAGATAAGAGATGTGATGTCATGGTGGGGTCCTCAACCATTTCAAGTGAACAGTTTCAAGAATTGCAAGAATTGAGTCTGAAAGTTGGTGAGCAAGAGACAAGTGGAGTCGGTGAAGGAGGGTGTCATTGGCTATATTGTCCCCGAACATCTTCAGAATGACATGTTGATCGAAAGTGCTTGGCAAAACAAATATTGCCAGAAAAGCTGATTCAAGAATGGTGATGAACAGTCAATCATATTGTTTTGGAATTCTGCATTTTGTTTTGGGATCACATCTCATCCTTCAACGAAACATGCCTTGCTTTTGTCTCTTTGTTGTTTTGAAATCAACAGATGTTTACATTTTTTTCTGACAAAATATTTTGATCAAACTCCAACATGCGATAAAGGTTAATCAATCCGGAAGATTAAAAGTGTTTTGATTACAGAAATGACTCGATTTGAAAATGACATGAGGTGACAAACAATTTTGAACTCATACCTTGAAACTGAACCACACATCATATAGCTAAGTTTTACAGTATGCATAATGACATGTAGTGGATTCGGTAGTTATGGACTCGTGAATCATGATTCTTACAAGTCCAATCATTACACTGGATGAGGTCAAAATTTATCGGTTTAACCGACCTTGCTTGAAATGAGAAAAGGCCATCTTTGATATCCCTTCACTTTCTAAAGATTATATCCCTTGCAGTCCCATTTTGAGCCTAGTGAAATATTTTCTTTCAAAAAAAAACCCTGACTAGGATCATAACCCACACTGGGGGCAGATGAGAGATATGTTGGAGACATTGATATGATTAATGGATAAAGAGGAAGGCTTAGAACAAAGGTCCAATGATTGAGAGAGAGCTAAAAGAAAACACATAGACTGGGGGCATATAAGAGAATTTTGAGGAAGGTTATGAAAAAAAAAAAAGAATGAAAAAAAAGGAAGTTGAAATTGCCCTCACTTAAATACAAGTCAAAGATAAAGGAAGGAGAACGCCTATCAAGTCTATGAAGAGCAAAAGAAATTTCAATCAAGGAAATGCACAACAAAAGTCAATACCAGAAAAAGACTAAGCTATAAACGTGACTTTTGGTGTCCATTATAAAGCTTCTGATGTTATCAGATGATTAAGGTTGGTTATTCATCAAGGAAAGGTGGATTTGCATTATAACTTATGTTAAGAAAAGTCTGAACTTTGAGGTTAACAAGGTTATATGTCGTTTCCTCTACAAAGACAACAATAGAAAAGAGTTGATGAATAGTTGATGTTGATCCTAGGTCTTTGAAACCCTCAAACACCTTTTGAGCCTTTGAAATTCCTTTCTTTCATAGCCATGAACCATAGCCTGCATTACGTGCTTTTAAAAGCCCTTTTTAATCAAGCAAGCAATTTGAACCGATAAATGGCGCTCTCAAAACTTGAAGAGCTTTTCCATAAGGGTCGTGACTTCATGAATTAAGCTATTGGTTATTATGCATGCTGATAAAAAATTATAAGAAAAGAAACAACCTTTCTTGATAAAGCCTGAGTTTTGACTTGAGCATTTGTTTTTTGAAATTCATCAAAGGTCACCTCATCATAGACTATCAAATGATATACCAATATCAAGGATTCAAATTGATACAAAGAACCATGGAAAAGCCATTTTAATCCTACATTGGGTCAATTTCTGTTTTCAAAATGCATGACAATCAAAGGACTGTGTATTTCGAATAACGTGTGTTGGGTCTTTGATCAAAAAGCTTGATTTTCAAAAGATTTTCAAAAAGGACATCTCTGATTTCATCTCAACAAACTAGACTTTGAATAGACATGATCTTTGAAATATGAGAGTTGATTCCAGAACAAGGAAGATTATCAAACACTCAAGAACATTGATTGAGTATGCAAAATCGTTGATAGAAATGACATTGAAGTCCTCGACACTCCTTGAAAAGTTGAGCAGCTGGGGGCAATACAGTGGACCTTAAGAAGGAAAACAAACAGTATCCAGATCAGCTGGGGGGCAAAGAAAGAATCACATAATGAGTCATCAAAGGCCATCAAAGTCATTCCTGGCATTCACAAAATCCATTTGGTTGTAAACAGAAGAATGAGCATGTTCAGATCAACTAGGGGCAATGTTGTTCAAAGACAATCCATGATTTAGTGAACTTCAGCAGCAATTGATGAGCAACGCTGCACTTGAAGGATATTTTCATATCTTCATCTTGGGTCACCCTCTGAAACATGGCTATGACTCCTGACAGATGTTATCGGGTGAGTGCATTTGAATGAACATCGAACATATGCACCACCAGGACTGATTGTGGAACATTGCTGCACTTGAAGGACAATCTCATATTGTCATCCTTTGAAACATGGTTATCGACAGACGTTACCACGCAACTGCATTGAATGAATGTCAGAAAAGCACCCACCCCGAAGACTGACTGTGTGGGACAATTTGTTTTGAAGCCAGATAAGCACTTCACCACATGAGTATGGGTGGTAAAAGCAGCATCATTGATGAGGCTGAGACATTTCTTTTCACAATCTGATTAGAAGAGTTGAAAGGAATCTATGAGAAGAGCACTGAGCATACAACCATGAGCCTTTGTACTGCAAGTTATGAGATGCATGACTGGATGACTGAATGAGTTCCAAGAAGGCTGATGATAACATGTACTTGAAGAGTACTGTTTCAACTAGAGGCAAGTTCATGACTGATTAACAAATCTTGATGGGTGTTCGCATGATGCACACAATCAATCAGAGGATAATTCACAGAAGAAGCCCGAAGAGAAAATCCTTCATGATGAATCAAGCAGTACCACGCTTGGGGGCAGGGTCAAGCTTGATGAACGATGCAAGCAGTAATTGTCGAAGACAGCCCGGGATGGGCACTGCATTTACAATTGAGTGGATGGCTAGCACATGAATGAGCCAATGCATCGGAAGAACAAAGAAAGCTTTGAGATGCAAACAAGGGCACCCTATGACAATGGAGCATCAAAGAGGGGGGGACCTATATTTCAAATCAGGTAAGGATGCATGCATATCATCTAACCTCCAAAAAAAAAAAAAAAAAAAACCATTTGCACATATTTTTTCAATTGTTACAGGAAAATCCCAAAGAAATGAAGAGATCAACCTTGCAATCGGGAAGCCTCGAGTTTTCAACTCTTACAGTCAAGAAACACCGAGTTGTCAAATTCTATGATTGGGAATTATCAGGAAGCACCAAGTTTTCCAGCCCTTCCTCTATCATCCCCTCAGGACTTCGCCAGGTAAGTCCTATTTTTCACGCTTGTCATATCACATCTTCCATCTGGGTAGGTCACCCATCACAACGAGACCGCTTCATCATATTTTGTCCATCTGGGTAGGTCACCCATTACAATGAGACCACACTTCATATTGTTTCCATCCGGGTAGGTCACCCATGACAATGAGACCGCACTTTTTCACATTTTTTCCATCCGGGTAGGTCACCCATGACAATGAGACCGCACTTCATCATATTTTTTCCATCTGGGTAGGTCACTCATTACAATGAGACCACACTTCATATTTTTCCCCCTGGGTAGGTCACCCATAAGAATGAGACCACTCTTCCTCCTTTCCACTTGGGTAGGTCACCCATTATAATGAGACCACTTTTTACATATTATTTTGTTCCAGTTGAATGAGGTCGCCAGATGGGATCTCATGTAGCTTTGGTTAAAGGGAATCTCCAGATGGGATTTCAGGTTGACCGAGCTACCACACAGGATTTTGGTTCTGGTTAGAGGGGATTGCCGAAAGGAATCTCAGTCTATCCCAACCACACAGGATTTTGGTTCTGGTTAGAGGGGATTGTCAAAAGCAATCTCAGTCTATCCCAACCACACACTAGATTTCGGTTCTGGTTAGAGGGGATTGTCGAAAGCAATCTCAGTCTATCCCAACCACACACAGGATTTCGGTTCTGGTTAGAGGGGATTGCCGAAAGAAATCTCAGTCTATCCCAACCACACAAGATTTTGGTTCTGGTTAGAGGGGATTGTCAAAAGCAATCTCAGTCTATCCCAACCACACACTAGATTTCGGTTCTGGTTAGAGGGGATTGTCGAAAGCAATCTCAGTCTATCCCAACCACACACAGGATTTCGATTCTGGTTAGAGGGGATTGCCGAAAGGAATCTTAGTCTAGCCCAACCCTACACATTCCTTGGTTATGGTTAAAGGGGATTGACGAAGTGATCTCAGTTTAACCTAATTGGAAAGGATTTTGGTTCTGGTTAGAGGGGATTGCCGAAAGGAATCTCAGTCTAGCCCAACCCTACACAATTCCTTGGTTATGGTTAAAGGGGATCGGCAAAGGGATCTCAGTTTAACCTAATTGGAAAGGATTTTGGTTCTGGTTAGAGGGGATTGCCGAAAGGAATCTCAGTCTAGCCCAACCCTACACAATTCCTTGGTTATGGTTAAAGGGGATCGGCAAAGGGATCTCAGTTTAACCTAATTGGAAAGGATTTTGGTTCTGGTTAGAGGGGATTGCCGAAAGGAATCTCAGTCTAGCCCAACCCTACACATTCCTTGGTTATGGTTAAAGGGGATCGGTAAAGGGATCTTAGTTTAACCTAATTGGAAAGGATTTTGGTTCTGGTTGAAGGGGATCGATGAAGGGATCTCAGTTCAGTCTAACCACACATTCCTTGGTTATGGTTAAAGGGGATCGACGAAGCGATCTCAGTTTAACCTAATTGGAAATGATTTTGGTTCTGGTTGAAGGGGATCGGCGAAGGGATCTCAGTTCAGTCTAACCACACAGACCTTGGTTATGGTTAAAGGGGATCGACGAAGGGATCTCAGTTTAGCCTAATCACGCAGAATCACTAGATGGGATTTCAGGTTGATCGAGCTACACACTGATTTTTGTTCTTGTTAGATCGCCAGATGGGATCTCAAGTAAACCCAATCAAAAGGGAAGGTAGCCCGTGAAAGTAGACCAATGTGAGTGTGTGGGCCGGTCGCCCCTGAAAATAGACCACGTTGAGTATATGTGGGCAGGTCGCCCGTGAAAGTAGACCAGTGTGATTGTGTGGGCCGGTCGCCCCTGAAAATAGACCACTTTTCTTCAAAAGGGGCATGTTGTCCAAGATAATAAAATCATTTTCTTTTTCTATTCTTTACAAAGCTTACTATGCAAAACATTGAGGAGTTTTGCTTCGTAAGCATTGTAAAGAGGGGACATCTGTTGTTACCCAATTTTTGACCCACCTTTTTAATAAATTTTTTGAAAAAATCCAAAAATAGTGAAAAACAACAAAAATCCAAAAAAATATGTTTTTAATATATTTGCAATGTTTTTAGCATTTTCAATGTTTTCTAAAAAGAATTTTAATTTTCAGTTGTTTTTCGAACGCGTTTGACTTTTCACGCGTCATTTTAAAATCATTGTTTTTCTCATAGAATTGATGTTGATTTTGGCTCATTTTTAGAAATACAAAAAAAAAAACAAAAAACAAAAAAAAAAAAAAAACAAGAAAAAATCAAAATTTACAAAAACAGAAAATTGAGGGACCAATTTGGAGGTTTGAACAAACGTTTACCTATAAATATGGGTTGAAAAACTCAAATGAAAAGGGGGGTTCATTTTGTAATTTTGGGGAGGCAATACAAGGGGGAAAAACCCTAAAAAAAAGAAAAACGGAACCAGCTTCCTCTCCCTCATGAAGGACCAGCCGCCAGCCCCTGCTGGGTTTTGATTTTTTTTGAGCCGCCGGCCACCCCCGGGGATTTCGATCTTCTCCTCACATCCGCTTGAAAAAAAAAACACAGAGACTCCCTTCTCACCCTGACGATCCTCCCTCTCTGATTTATTCCCCCCCCCCGGGGCTGTTGATTTTCGGTCTCCACAGACCCACACACTCGGCCATAACATTTTTTCTCTTCTCCGATCTGCCTCCCAATCGAAACCAAACAGCAGCCCTTCCCCTTTTGATATATTTTTTTCCTCAACCAGTCGACAGCCCCCCCCAGAAAAGCCCTCTGATTATTTTTTCTTTCTTTCTTCCTCAGCCATCCGAAGAACCCAGCGGCGGCTGAAGAGCAGCGGCGCCGTCCCTCTCCATCCCCGCTGTCTTCTTCCTCATCTTCCCCGTCACCAGCAGCATCGCTCAACAGACTTGGGGCGATCTGTTTTCTTTATCTAGCAGGTCCGCCATCTTCTTCTTCGGTCTTCTCACAACAACCGAACAGGGACACAGCATCCAGCCCTCCCCATCACCAGATCGTCTCCTCCTCTGGTTGCGCCCACAGAAACCAGCCCTCATACGGCGGCGCCCAACCGACGATCAGCCACTCTCCTCCTCCACGACCGATCTGCCATCGGAGAAGAAGAAGAAGCAAGAACAGATCGGACAAGAAGAAGCAAAATCCGAAGCAGATTTGAAGGAGAAGAGAAGCAGATCTAAAAATTTTTTAATTAAAATCAACTGTCATTTCAGTTTCTTGGATTTGCAGGTGGTGAGTTTTCTCACGGGCAGCAGGAGATTGAAGAGGGGAAGAAGGTGATCCAGAACCCTGCTGTTGGATTTTTTTCTGGTGGCGGCGCGTGGATCCCGCACCGCCAGTGGCGGTGGTGCGTGAGATCCACGCGCCGCCGGTGTTCATGCGCCCAGAAATCCGACTGACACTGTTCCGGAGGTGCAGAAGTTGTTTCTAGATTGTTTAGGGGCTGTTTTGTAATTTAAAATTTATTTGATGTATTTTTTTTATTTGGTTTTGAATTTTTTATTTTGCATTAAGTAAATGTAGATGTAAAAGGAAAAGAAAAAAAGAAAAGAAAGAGAAAGTGATAAATAAAAAAAAAGAAAAAAAATGTTTGTTGTGTTTGTATGTTTTTTTTTTTATGTTATTGAATAATAAAAAAAAAAAGAATTTAATTTATATGCACAAATATCTAAAGGACAGATAAAAATCATGTTGAATTTTCCATGAAAATGTAGAACATGTATCTACATATAGTCTGGAAAAGTAATAACTGATTTATCAAAGCCTTAGAATTGGGCTAAAATTTTATTTTTAATATCATGTCAAGTCCACGAAGCTTGAAAGTGAATGTGGTGTGTATTTTTGTTTATGAATGTTTTTTTTATGATAAAATTGCAGGAATAAAGAAGAATTTAATATTCCGATTTAATCACGGATAAAGAATCATGAACTTACATGTAAGTTGTATTTTCTAAAATTCGATGAAAGAACAGAATTTTTAAAACTTCTTTAACACATCAAGTCCACAAAGCAGCTTACCTCAGGTAGGGTGCGTTAGGGGTGCTAATACCTTTCCTAACCACAACCAGTCCCTTACCCTCGATCTCTGACAAGACCAGTACATCAGGTTTCCTAGTAGCCCTCAATGAATTACTAGGTGGCGACTCCAAAGAACCAAATCAACAAAACAGAACGAATAATCGCCAGTCGATGCCGCACTTCGGATTTTTTTGGGGTGCGACACATATCATGACATTATGACTTTCACTATAATTATAGTTAATTAGTCCAAAACTATGCTGAATTTATTTAAGTTCACAACTTGAATTATTTATGCCCACATAAATATTTGGTCATTAGCACATATACACACACATAGATTGAACATATTTAGTTTATGGGCGTGTATTCTTAAAATGATTAAAAAATATATATTCTCAATTAATTTATATATATATATATATATATATATATATATTAGAGTTAGCTGACTCAATATTACCTCCTATGCTAAATAACTTGGGAAAAATTATAAACTCCTCCTCCTCTTTTTTTTTTTTAATTCAGCTCTCATTATTATTATTATTATTATTTTTTTTATTTTATTTTTCAATTTTATCTTTTTAGATTTTTTTTAACAATCATTTGTGTTACCTTTGAATAAACAAAGTCGACTAAATCATATCGAGACAACTTCTACATAATTAATTTTAAATCTACACTAGACAATAAGTCGGCTTGAAAGGTTTTTTCAGTTAATTTCATCAATTTTTCCTCATTTTCATTCTCAAACTTCTTTATTGATCGGCTGGGCTATCTTTGCATTGGCTAAGTTGAATGACTTACATTTAAGCAATTTTTACATGATTTAATTTTAAGCTAAAGTTAAACAAGAAATTTGTTAGAAAGGTTTTTTTTTGTCAATTTTTTTTTTCATTTTCATTCTTATACTTTTTTTCTAGGTAGTTGGGTTGCCTTTATACCGGCCAAGTCAATAAAATCACTTAGAGTCAACTCTTACACGGTTTAATATTAAACACGGGCTAGATAAAGACTCAAATAACAAATTTTATGTTGGATTATGTTTATTTAAAAATAATATAAATTATTTATTTAAATCTCATCGCTTGCACAAAATTAGAGGACCATCTACAGATAAAATTTGTCTGAACCTTTTTGATACTGCACCAATTCGAGCAATATCATTTATTTCTAAGGAACGATAAAATATGATGAATGATGGGTTCTGGCAAGTAGCACTACTACTCTGTTGTTGTTTTTTACTTGGTCATGGCCACAATTTCAGAAATTGTGTATCTACAACAATGAACAACAGCCAAATGAGATAGCTATCAAAAACTAATATGGAGGGGATAAACACCAAAATATATTTGCATATTAAAGTAAGTTCAGGTCGTAATTAACTAAGGGATAACAAAACCATAGAGTTATTAATTTACATATCTATGACGGTGACCAGTTCCAAATTGATGGTGCACCAAAAAAAATTCTAAAAAGCCCAACTGAGAGTGCATGTTAATGGCCCAACTGATGCCTAAATAAGGTAAGAAAGAAGGACCAAAACCTCATCTCCTTAGCCCAACCTAACCATCTCCTCATCTTCCGACCAAACCCTCTCTTCTCGATGTCCAACCTAATCCTCTCTTGGCCAAACACAAACGAAGGTATGAAATAAACAACATTTCTTATACTATCTCCGGTTAATCTTTTGCAGGATAGTTACCTTCAACCGAGGTCACTGTCATGGAAAGCCTAAATTCAATCTGAGGTTTTCACAACTTCCACCACAAAAAATAGAATAACATGGAATATTTTATCGGTGTAAAAATACTAATTTTGCCCGTATAAAAATTACCAATAGATTTATCAATAGAAACATGTCGTAAAGTATCTCATCAGTAATATTATATCTGTAGGTAATTCCATCAATGATTTTTACACTGATAGATATAGTGATGATTTATTGTCGCCGGTCTTTAAAAACAGGGTCTACTAATATTTGTTCCCAAATTTGTTGGTAAATATTGCCATTGGATTTCTGACAGATAAGCATGTCGTCAATATATCTGTCTCATCAACAAGTTTGCCGATACAATAACTGACAACATATTCAGTCAATGATTTTGTCGGGGTGTATATTGGGACACTCAACAACTCCATGTAATTCTCCAAAAAAAAGTTGATCATTTATCGATGAAATTCTAATCAGTGTTCACCAAAATAGTTAAATAACTCTTTGTAATTCTCCAATGAAAATGTTAATCATTGATCAATGGGATTTCCATTGGTCTTCAAACAAATCGGTTTTTTTTTTTTAATGTTATCAAACAATTTCACAAAGGAGTTAAACATAAAACAACTAATTTAAATTGAAGTATAAATTTTATATAATGCAAAAAAATATTGCAAATATATCTATACAAGCTTTATCTACATGTGGAGGTTTCGTATGGAGGAAAATCTTAAGATTCAACGAACCTTTATGTGTTCTAATGTTGATGTTCTCATCAAATTTTGACAACATAATTGATATCCTTAAATAAATAATTGTACTAAACAAATTTAGCCGGAAGAATTATAATCTCTTTGTATAATCTTGTCCTTCATTTTCATTATTATTATACATGTAGATAGATAGATGTATAAGACATAGACTAGATCATTGGTTTATATTATGTTGTGGGTCAGATTAATTTTTTTTCAACGTAAAAACAAATATCTAGGCATTGATAATATATTTCTAATGGAAAAAAAATTAAATCATGTAAGAATTGATCTAATACAACTCGTTTATTTTTGCAGGTCTAAAAACAACCCAAAAAACCATTAAAAATATGATTTGAATCAAATTAAATATTTAATTAAGATGAGATACTTTTAATTAACATGGAAATGACAACTTGAGCCAACTTATTATACTGGTAGTCTGAATTATGAATTTAGGATAACCTCGTAAAAAATAAATTAAAAAATTTATGAAGTTTAATTTTCAGTTAACTTAGTGTTGAAAAATATAATTAAAATTAAAAAAAACATATATTAAAAAAAAACTAAGGAAAAAACATTTGTTTTCCGGTTAATATTATTATGTGAGGTGTTCAGTGAATACGTGCCATCAAGAAACAAGCACTGCCTCCTAATCTGCATAATTGACAAGCTAAAATATGCTGTATTTTTATTTATTTTGTAAATAAAAATCTATCATAGAATAGTTTTAATTAAAAATATTTTTTAAATTAACTTTTTTTCTTTTGTTTCCATTGGTTGTTTGCCATTTCTCACAACAGACTCTTCTTATAGCTTGGCGGAGCTAATGGAAAAACTTGGTTTTTTTATTTTAAAATATATTAAAATAATTTTTTATATATTATTTTTAATATTAATATATCAAAACAATAAAAAAAATACTAAAAAATATTAAAAAAAATTAAAATTACGAATTTGGAAAATTGCCTTCCAATAACACTCCCAAAAAGTGCTTTAGCAATGAGGCCATATCCGTATTGTTTCACTTACAAAACCAGAAACAATGATTTTATATAGCATACACACATCTGTTGTTTCATTTTGTTCCAGCTCAATGCTATCATCAACTTAATTAGCAGCGACCAGTCAGTTGAGCCAATAGCTTAGGATTTTCGATGAATCTCTCTCTCTCTCTCTCTCTCTCCCCCTCTCTCTCCCTGAGAACCATTAACATTTGGAATGCTTGAAGCATCATTGGCCTTTGATCTAGAATGGGATGAATACAGCTAGATGCGATCTTCAGAAAAAGAAGTATTTCACCATCAAATCCTTGACCAAGAAGAGATTTATCAACAGCATTGTCGCACCCCAAAAAATAACAAAAAGAATTTGTTTTGCGACATTCGACTGACGACTTTCGTTTTGTTTTATTTTGCGGATTTGATTCTTTGGGAGTCGCCACCTAGTATTTTGGTCACTAGGAACCCTAACTGGTCTTTCAGAGATTCTAAGGCAAGGGACTGGTTGCGTAAAGGGAAGGTATTAGCACCCCTAGTACGCCCTACCTAAGGTAAGCTGCTTGGTGTTTGGTTTGCTCTACAATTGCAATGGTGTTGGTATTGTCTAGGCTCGTCAATTGATTTTGGATAGAAATCTAAGGAGATTCCATGTGCTTTGAAAGCTCATTTTTCCCTTAGTATTTCAAGAGTTTGCAACTCATAAATCCTGGAATAAAAAAAGAAATTAAAGTTTTGAAATGTCCTCGATTATAATCAAGGCTTCTTTCAAGAATGTGTGCGGATTTATTACTCCCAATAATATTTTGGATATTCATTCATCTAAGGATTTCTTTATCCAAACATTAGCGGTGAATAATAAATAAATTTCCTCTCCAAAAATAAGATTTTTATAGTTTTTGGAATATTGGCCAATACCCTTTGGAGTTTTACAAACATGTTGTAAAATCCAGAAATGCAAGAAATAATTTGAGTTTAAGAAATCTATGCGAAAACACACTTTCGAAGCTTCCAATATATTTTTTTTAAAAGAACATTCAAAACATGTTAGAGTATTGGCCGTATGCAACAAAATTATTTTTTTTTTTTTACAATATATATATATATATATATATATATATATATATATATATATATATATATTGTTTTGACGAAATCGGGTATTTTAATACTGAATTTATACCTCAACAACATAAAAATACAAAATAATATTAAGTCATTTTAAAAAGATGTACGGGAATAAATCAACAATATTTTTAAGGAATTTTAGAAATTTTTGAAAGCAAAAAAAAAAAATTATCTTTGAAAATTTCGGGTATCCCGACAAAAATCGGATATTTTAAATACTGAATTTATACCTCTATAGTATATAAAAAAATACAAACCCCTTTAAAAAATATATATATATATATATATATGAAAAGAAAACAACAACAATGTTTTTTAAGATTTTTCAAAAAAAAATTTTATATAAAAAAAAATATATACACACATAATATAATATAATAATATAATATAATTATATATTAATTATTAAAGGGGCTAGGCCGGCCCAACTAACTGGGCCGGGGTCAGCCCCACAAGTCAGTGGGCCGGGACCGGCCCAAAAGTGACTGGGCCGATCTCGGCCCAAGAAAAGTAACTTGGTCTGGGCCGGACCCGGCCCAGACCGCCGGGTTGGGCCAGAATCCTTCTGGCCCATATACATGTTTCTGGGCCAGAACCCTTCTGGCCCAGAAGAAAAAAAACAGAACGGGGGGAATTATTTTCCCCCCCGTCCCCTGCATGCAGAACGATTCTGCATGCAGGAGACGAAACTTAAGTAAAAAAAAATGCAGGGGAGAGAGCGTACCTGGCGGGGCTGGAGACGGTGGTTTGCTGGCGGGGCTGCGGTGGCGTGGCGCGTGGACGGCGGATCCGGGGGTGTTGCTGCTGTTTCTAACAGTGGCGAAAAATTTCTTCCTCCTCCCCTTTCTCTTTTTTTTTATTCTCAGTGGCTGTCTGTCTCGGTTTGGCTTTCTGTTTTGGGTTTCGGTTTGTTTCTGTTCTCCCCTCTCCTTCGTGCGTTATTTCTCTTCTCCCTCTGTCTTTGGGTCTCTCTCTCTCTTCGGGTCTCTCTCTATATATAGGGAAGAAAAAGAAACCGGCGTGCCTTTTGCTAGTGCGCAATCACGCAACGGCTGGTCGGCCAGTGACCCGTTCAGTGGTCTTGTGGGGCTTCGGTGGGGGCAAGGAGAGAGAGGCGGGAAGGTTTTGAAAATTTTCGTCTTCTGTTGCTGCTAATTCGGGGGGGAAGGAGGAAGATGAACAGTGTCGCTCAAAACGACACCGTTCTGGTCTTCCTCTTTTTTTTTTTTTTTAATTTTATATATATATGAAACGACGTCGTTTTGGATAAAACGCGCCGTTTCATTTAAATGGGCCAAACTTCAAATCAGCCCTCCAAATTCGGTCCCCGCCCCTCTTGTTGGCCGCCTTTTTCACTTTGGTCCTTGGCCTCTGATTTATGCAATTGAGCCCTCAATTGATCAATAAACTTCCAATTTCTTCAATTAGGCCCCTGAACCGAATAATTGCAGCCCCTCCATTTACGCGCCTCTTCCAATTTGGTCCCTGGTTTCGGATTTTCTTAATTAAGTCCCTAATTGGCCATTAAACTTTAATATTTATGCAATTAAGCCCCTGATTTGACCCAATAAATTCCTGAAACATATATTTTGGCTCCAGAACTTAAATTTCTTCTAATTAAAGCCCAAACTGACTTAAAAATTAATTTTTCTTGCAATCAAATACTCTATAAATTCAAATAAAAATCCATTAAGTCCATAAACATCCAAATTTGGGCTTTTCCCCTCAAAATTCAAATTTTCCTTCTCAATAGGGCTTTCATCCTTCAAGAATATACTGTCAAAAATTCAATCCTTGTATTTTTAAATTCCTTGACCAATTTTCTGACTGTTTTCCGAGCGCTTCTGCCTCCTGTTATTTTTCTAACATCTTTTGGCTATTTATTTTATTTTTCATGGGGACCCAAAAATGGGTTACAACAAGCATGATAGAGGCCAGAAGAACTGCTCGATAGATAAGCGATTCGTTCAAACAAATTCTCCTCTAGAGTGTGAGATGATTCACTGTTATGGTCAGGATCATGAACTGCAATTAGCTCAAGAAGAAGATGATAGGCCCCAATATTTACTGTGAATAATTCTTTCTCTTAGGGTGAGAAATAAACCGCAATTTGCATATAAAAGATTATCTATACTTTACAGGACTTGGCTGCTTAAATAGCAAAGCCACAATTAACTCCCCACGTTTACACGTCAACTAATAAAAAGAACACACGACTATAAAATACAAATAAATGATAATGGACAGAGACCATCCATACTGCCACGTCTTCTAACTGCCCTTGTCTCTTTGCACGTTTAAGGGCATGGGACATGCAACCACCTGTCCACACAATTGCATGTTTGAGTGTAGTTCATGGAACATGCACACTTACAGAGATATTTGGGGTTTGGTTTGAGGCCACGAGCTGAACGTCGTGGCCTATCATTACTCCCCCCACGAAGATTATCCTTGTCCTCAAGGATGGATGGCGAAAACCGAGCGAGCAATTGTTCAGTTGGTTCCCAGGTGGCATCATCAGTTGAAAGATGTTTCCAGTGAACTAAGCTCTCCTAAAAAAGGTGGCCCTAAAGTTTGATCCAATGTGTATCTAAAATCGATTGCGGTTCTAAAATGACCACACCGCCATCAGCTACTGGTGGTAACTCGGTGTGGAGTGGAGCAGCTTGCTCTACAGTGGTGTGGTAAGGTTTTTACAAGGACACATGAAAAATCAGATGGATGCGGAAATGTGCTGGTAATTGTAACTTGTAAGCAACCGGCCCACATTTTTCCAAAACCAAGTAAGGACCATAATAACGACTAGCTAGTTTTTGATGAACACGTTTGAAAACTATTTGCTGGCGATAAGGATGTAATTTGAGTAAAACCAGACTGCCAACCTCAAATGAGGCATCCCTTCTTTTCCGATCTGCCATCTGCTTCATGCGATTAACTGATACCTCTAAGTTGGTCTTGAGTTGTTTAAGCAAGGCATCGCGATGGAACAATTGCTGATCAACTGCATGTACAGGTGAGGTGCCTTCAGTGTATAAGGGAATGGATGGTGGGAGGTAACCATACAATGCCTGAAACGGGGTCATGCCAGCAGAAATATGGTACGTAGTATTATACCAATATTCAGCCCATGAAAGATAACTGGTCCATTTGTGAGGCCATTGATGAACGAAACAATGCAGATACTGCTCCATACATCGGTTAACGACCTCCGTTTGTCCGTCAGTTTGTGGATGGTATGCAGAACTAAGTTTCAATTTGGTGCCAGACAACTTGAAGAATTCTTGCCAGAATTTACTAACAAAAATAGGGTCGCGGTCACTGATAATGGAAATGGGCATGCCGTGATGCCCGTGAAGCTTGACAACCCCTTCTACAAACTTGTCAGCCACAGTTTTAGCAGTAAAGGGATGAGTTAATGTAAGAAAATGAGCGGATTTACTGAACCTGTCAACAACCACCATAATTGCATCTTTCCCTTGGGACATCGGTAGACCTTCAACAAAATCTAATGAAATATCATCCCACACCTGGCAAGGAACCGGTAAGGGTTGTAGAAGACCTGCTGGAGCCATTGTTTCAGTCTTGACCTTTTGACAAATGTCACAGCTTTTAACATACTCCTCCACCGAACGATGCATCCCCGGCCAGTAGAATTGTTGGCCCAATTTCTTGAAGGTG
>CAXHTJ010001170.1:0-37411 GCA_964019445.1 Populus tremula
GAAGAAAAAATAATTTAATGTGTTTGGTTAAGAAAACTTTTAAAATTAAGGTTATAAAATAATTTTAAAAAATATATATTAATATTGATGATTTTTAATTTAAATATTGTGGATTTAACTATTGCTGTTATATTATAAAATAAATCATACGTTATATAAAATATTTTTTATTATTTCATGAAACCATTTATAATTCCATTACGTATAAAATACATCCGAAAAAAACTACAGTTTTCATAATATTTTTAGCATGTAATAAAATTAGATAAAATATTATCAAGTATAAAATTTACTATAAACTAGTTTTTTAAAAAAAAAAATGATAAAAAAGTTAACACACTACTTAAAAAAAAAAAAAAAGGAGTTCGCGCATGCAAGTGAGTGAACAGTACAAGAGAATTGCGCTGTTCACATTTTTTAAGTGAACAGTGCAATTCTCTTGCACGGTTTACATGAACAGTGTACACTAAAACACTGTTCATGTTAATTGCACTGGAACAATGCAATTAACATAAACAGTGAAAAAAGTAAGAAATCGCTGCTTCTCTTTTACTGTGTTTCTAACGCAGAAATGAAGTGGGGCCTAGTGAATAGTATATCGATTTTTTCCTTAACCAAACTGCGTTTTAAATAAAACGCAGCCGTAGCCACAGAGCCAAACGGGCTCGTAGTCGGTAGTTCTTGAATTTTTTATTAAAACAAAATATAATATTTTTTATTTTAAAAAAAATTATTTTTAATATTAGTACATATAAATATTAAAAAAAAAAAAAAAAAAAATTATAAAAACACTATTTATACCAAAAAGACAAACAGCATATATATATATATAAGGAAAAAGGAAAAGGCATCTGTTGAATAGATTGTGTGTAATGAGCTGGAAGGAAGCAATATTTGACTTGATGGCTCTCTTTTTCTTGCCACCTCTTGGATTGACTGCAATCGTATTTCCAAAAAATTACGCATTTCCTAAAAATTACGCATTTCTTATCTTAACGGTGGCTTTCGATAATCAACAATGCCATGACTGTTGATTATTATTAAAGGCCGGAAAACGAATTTCATGATAAGGTTTTTGCTTTTGTATTTTCTGGAGTCTGAGACATCATCATTGCCATCTTCCTCAAAAGTTTACAAAAGCCTTAGCATCTGCCTTGACTGTGAATTTGACTGACTGTTTGTGAAACGACACCGGGGCAAGTGGACTGCTTCCTGGTTACTGCTTGTCCGCAACAATGACTTTGATCACATCTCTCTTTTTTGAACGTGTCTTCCAGCTGAGGACAAAATGCAGGGGACAAGATGATGTCGCTGTGACGTAAGATTTTTACCTCCATGAGTCGGTGAGCAGGGGAGCGTGACAAGTGAAAAAAAACACCCGTCTTTTACATTAGACCGCGGGGGGGGGGGGTAAAAGTCGAATATTTTCTGGGGTTCATCCCAGTTTAAAATGGATATTTTGGATATTTTTAATTGTTTTTAGTTCCGAATTAATATTTTATTTGAAAAAAATAAAATTATACGAAGAAACTTGTACATTTTACTCGATCCATTAATTATAATAAACTTGCCATGTGCCTTTTCCTTTTTCCTTTTATACACACACACACACCTATATATATATAGGAAAAAGGAAAAAGGTATATATATATATAAACTTCTCAATCTTTTCTGCAAAAGACAGAGGAAGAAGAAGAAGAAAGGCATTTTACTAAAGCCCTGTCATATTTGGCCGGAGTTGAAAAGAATAGTAGCCTTAATTTAAGAATGGGGAAATTATTTGTTTCTTCCAATGTTCAATTGTTTATGTTCCAACGACACCGACGGCCGGTGATCCCTTTAAAAGGAAAAAGGAAAAGGCATCTGCCGATTTATTTCAAAACTCAGCTTCCCGAACACGCTGCCCAAGCACTCGCCAGGAAGAGTACCGTAAGGTCAAGTCGTCGTCCCCGTTAATATGAAGAAGAGGATTGGCCCATCCCCCGTCTCTCCCTCTCTCCTTCATCCTTCAAGACGACTTCTTTTTCTTCTTCTTCTTCACAATAAATAAATATATATAAAAGGAAAAAGGAAAAGGCATCTGCGGATTTATTTGAATAGATTGTGTGAAATTTTGAATTAATTTTACTTTTCAAATATTGAACTGATTACAAATTTTATTTTGAATTTTTTAAAAAAATATTGTAGATTGCTACGGTGTTTTTTTTACATAGTTTTTTTATTTTTTAAAATTATATTTGTCGATTTTTTTTTAATATTGAGCTAATTAAGAATTTAGTTTTGTAATTTTTTTTCTTTAAAACATTGTTAATTGCTACATTATTTCTCCACATGGTTTTTTTTATTTTCTATGAAATTATCTTTTTTTATTTTAGGTTTTAATATTGAGCTGGTCAAAAATTACAGTTACAATATATGAGGAAAGCACTGTAACTTTCTTCACAAATTACTGTGGATGCTACAATGTTTTTTTCCACATGTTTTTTTCTGCTTTGTTATGTTTTTCCATAAAATTATCTTTGTTAATTTTATTTTTTAAAAATTAAGTTGGTTAATAATGTGGTGGAAATTATTTTTTAAAAAGTTTTGATTTTTTTTCAAATTAAATTTTTTTATGTTTTTAAATAGTTTTAATGTATTAATATCAAAAATAATTTTTTTAAAATGAAATTTTTTTTATTTTAATACCTTTTAAATAAAAAATACTTTAAACCGTCATAACTATCACAATCTCAAACAAATTCACTATAAATAAAAAAACAAATCATAATCAAATCATCACAATCATTATAATGTGAAGGCAAAAAAGAGTGTGTGATCCTTCTAGCTCATAGTCTCATCCTCGGCTCAGAACTATCTTTTTATTTTGTTTTTTTTATTAGATTAAATTATGAAGTGTGGTAATTTTTAATAGAAAATATATAAAAATAATAATTTTTTTATTTTAAAAAAAATTATTTTTAATATTAGTATATCAAAATAATCTAAAAATATTAAAAAATATTAATTTAAAATAAAAATAATAAAAAAGTTTAAAACACAAAAACAAATAAAAAAATAAACATATAACAATAACTGAAGCCTTATTTTACACGGGAAATTTCCAGGAAGTCAACATCTCTGTACATGTGAAAATACTTGGATCTGAAACGACCATTATTACAATTATACATATGCGTAAGCCAGCGTCTTAAAGACTTAAACACGTAAAGTCTAAGGTACTGATTCAAAATCAGCCTCATCTTTTTTCCTTGAGTTACTTCCCTTCTCTCCCTGCATATTTACCCCTACTTTTTGTTTTTATATTTTAAAAATATTTTAAAAAAAATTTAAAAACTTTTTATCTTTTATTAACTTTAAATTAATATATTTTTAATGTTTTAAAATTACTTTGATGTGTTGATGTTAAAAATAATTTTTTTTTTTTAAAATTTATTAACATATATTTTAATACGAAAAATTATTTAAAAAAGAACTGCAATCATAACCAAACTACCAAACAAAATGTTTTCTTCAACTGTTTCTCCTCGATACAATGGCAAAGTTTTTCTTGTTTCTCCCTACATTCCTTCAAACTCAGTAGGCTTACAAAATTGCAATAGAAAATTCCAACAATCACATTAAATCCGTTTTTTGCCCAACAAGAGCTTGAGGGAAGATATTGAAAGCACTTTTAACTCCTCTTCAACTTTAAGGAAAAGCCAAAAAGATTTTGTTTATTTTCTCCTGAGCTCAAGAAGATAATTGTACAGGATCCAGGTGTTAATGGTGCAATTTAGTGCTCTTCGATCCTTTGTATTCATGTGTTCTTACTCTCATGATCCATGCAGTAAAAGCGTCTCCCAATGGTAAACCAGGTTCGCAGAGGAACCTTCTCTCAAGGTTCGTGGATTGGGGAGATGCAGCAGGCTTCAGATAAATCTGTAATAATAATTGAAATTCTGGACCCAAGAACTAAAAATTTATTATCAATGTCGAAGATCAGTGATTATGTTTTATCAAATGAGCTTGTCAGCATGGCATTGGCCATGGTTGCAGAAGATCAACAAATAAATGATGTATTAGAAGAGCTCTTTGCAGATGAGGTATTCTTTTGTCTTACTTCTGTTAAATTCTGAGGTCTTATTGCACTCTATGGAAAACCAAATTTTGAAGGGCGAAGTGGGCTTACAAAATTGCAATAGAAAATTCCAACAAGTGAATGCAATGTTTTCTTTTCTCATAATTTGCCTGTCAGTACCTTATCTATATGTTTAATTCGAATGAACATATGTGAAAGGTTAAAAGATAAACAAATGAGGTACTTACTATAGCTTTCCTATTCAGCAGAAACTTGGAAAGTTCTCAGTAGGAGGTAGTTTGACAAGTACTATCATGGGATGTTTTTTACAGGATTGCTCTAGTTTTTTGCCCAACTCTTGAGGGAAGATATTGAAAGCACTTTTAACAATCACGTTAAATCCTCTCTCTCTCTCACTCACACACACACACACACACGCATAAAAGCCATCTGCATAGAGCCCATGAAACTTTGCTAGCTAATGCTGAAAAGGATGAAATCTTAAACACATCAGGTGATCATTAGCTTCGTTCCCTAGTGCATTTAGTTGGTCACTCCTTTAAATCATATATTATAATGACTTTGATGCCCTGCTTCTTATATTGAGAAAGTAGCATATCGTGAGCCCTGCATCCAAATAATCATTATGGTTGTGATAAATTAAGCTACTTAATATGTTGGACCCCAACAGCAAAGGGTTCTCTCTTTACTGCTTAGAACAACCCTCGAGCATTGATCAGTGATTCCTTTGTTGTCTTAGTGAAATTGTTGCTATTGATGATGTTGGAATTTAAGATCCTTTAATCAGTAAAACTCTTCATTCACAAACATTTTGCCTTCATCAGGGAAATGAGCTACAAATAAGGCAAGCAGATCTATACCTCAGTGAAGGCGAGGAATTGAGTTTCTATGAAGTACTCTTAAGCGCCCGACAGAGAAGAGAGATAGTCATTGGTTACCGTGCAGCTAATGCTGAAAGGGCTGTTATCAATCCGCCGGCCAAAAGTGAGAGACGTAGGTGGTCACTGAAAGATGTCTTCGTGGTAATTGCAGAGAAGGAATGAGGATGAGGTTCTTCTTCATCCCCTGAACATGTTATTCTTTGAAAAAAATTCGATGGACACCGAAGAAAACAACAATAGGAAGTGTTCATTAGTTTCTGCCAGTCTGAAAAAAGAAATAAATAAATAATACAGATGTACAGCCACAAGTAATTATTAGGTTTTAAACCATGCAAACATGATATATTTGATGAAATTGAGATGAATTACTTTGGGAACGAAAACGAACAATTGCAAAAGGGACAGTTTTTTTTTTTTTAAAAAAAAAAGAGGGTGGATTTTGGAACAATTGCAGAAGGGACAATTTTGGATCCCTTGTTATACAATTGGGATCGTTTAAACAATATCCTGGACAAATTTTTAGCTTGCTTTGACTCAGCCTGCTAGGAGTAAATACTTCCACTTGAAAATGAGGGTGGATTTGGTGTTTAGTTTGCAAATACGTATTTAATAATGTTCTTATGGATAGTTTTTAAAATGTTTTTTTATTTAGAAATATATTAAAATAATATTTGTTTTATTTTTTAAAAATTATTTTTAATATTAATCGATTAAAATAATTTGAAAACATTTTAAAAAAATTAATCTAAAATAAAAAAATAACAAAAATTTTAAATTTTATAAAAATATTTTTAAAATGTCAAAACAAACAGTCTTGTTAGGGTGTGTTTGGTATTGCGGTTGCTGTTGTGGTTGTGGTTTTAAAAAAGTTGTTTTATAAAAAGTACTTTTAGTTGAGGTTAATTTGAAAAAATATATGTTTGGTTAAAACTGTGGTTGAAATTGAGGTTGAACAAAAAATAGTTTAATGTGTTTGGTTAAAAAAATGCTTTTCAAATTGAGGTTATAAAATAATTAAAAAATACTTTTAATTTAAATATTGTAGATTTAACTACTATTATTACATCATGAAATAAATAATATTGATATCAAATATTTTTTTATTATTCTATTAAACTATATGTAATGTCATCGCATACGAAATCTATCCAATAATAACTATATTTTTCATGGTTTCTTAAACACGCAACAACAAAAACTAAATTTTTTGTTACGTCATCAAGTGATCTCCTTCTAATTTTTTGAATAAAACACAATTAAAATACAAATAAAAATTAAATTTTTTTTAATTGGGTCGGACACGGCAAGAACATAATTGGAATTGTGATCAAATTTCACAAATGCTACGTCATCACGCTATATCCTTCTAATTTATGTAGTGTTATTAAATACTATTTTTTCAACTAAAACTCATTTTTTTAAAAAAATTTTACAATTTTATTATGTACAAAATTCATTCGACAAAAACTACAGTTTTCATGATTTAAAAAAAAACAAAAAAAAATATTGTTCACGTTCACATGAATAATACGAGTAAAATCATGTAATTTTATCTGGTTTTTCAGGAAAAAAAAAAAAACCTAAACTGATGCCCTCGCACTGTACAGAGGAGCATGGCTCCACTGTTCAGTGAACAGTTGAGCCATGCTCCACTGTTCCAGCTTTCTAAAATCAGGAGAAGCTTCTCCTGAACCACGGTTTTAATTCAACTTTTCATGGGTCCTATTAATAAAAAGCAGAATATTTTACTTACCAAACAGAATTATGTGTGGCTGCGCCACGTTACCAAACGGCGCCAAGGCTACACATCACCAAATAAAACAAAGAAAAAAGAATAACAAAACACTTGATTGTTGCGTGTCAACTTCTTCCCAATCAATTCATCACAACCATTATTACAATTATACATGTTCCTAAGCTACTGATTCAAAATCAGCATCTTTTTTCCTTGAGTTACTTCCGTTCTCTCCTTACAGACTTACCCTGCCACCAGAGTCTCACTCTTGTTTCTTCGACTGTTTCTCCACACAAAAATGGCGATGTTTTCTTGTTTCTCTCTATCTTTTTGTTTGTTTATATCTGGAGATTCATCATACGAAGCCGTCATATTTTTCTCCATCCCCATCTACTCCTTCCACCTTAACCACCGCCCAGCCACAAGTAATTAAATATGATGTCTTCCTTAGTTTCAGGGGAGAAGACACTCGTGTTGCTTTTACCAGCCACCTCTATGATGCTTTGAACCGGAAACAAATCCTAACTTTCATAGATTATCAGCTTGTGAGAGGAGATGAGATCTCGGCATCACTTCTGAAAACAATTGAAGAGGCCAAGCTTTCTGTGATTGTTTTTTCTGAAAACTATGCGTCTTCCAAATGGTGCTTGGAGGAGCTTGCAAAGATTATTGAGCGTGAAAAAATAATGGACAGATAGTTATTCCTGTGTTCTACCAGGTGGATCAATCCCATGTAAGAAATCAAACAGGAGGTTTGGGGATGCATTTGCTAGACTTATAAAGAAGAAAGCTTTGACGATGGACAAAGAGCAGAGCTTCAGAGACGCTTTGACGGATGCAGCCAATCTACCTGGATGGAGCTTAGGGAAGTCTGAGTAAGCTCCTGAAATATATCCCATAAGAAAAATATTCGTTCATTTGTTGAGGATTTGAGATTTAATTTAAAATTATTGAGAATGATGAGCTCTGTGAATTTATATTTATTTTATTTGATTTTGAAAACGTTGTAGCGAAACACTTGTACAGATCTTAAGCTTTAGGAGACAGAGAGAAGATATTTAGAATCCTTATATTAAATTTTATCAGGACAATCAATGTTTCAATATTTTCTTCTATCGTTTCACTTGAAATTGGGGCATTAATAGTCTATTAATTTGAGGTGAAAAAGATCATGATGACTTAAAAAATACTATAAATTATATATTTTGAGATTTTCTCCTAACAACTTAAACTTTTTTAATTGAAAGGATTATATGATATGATGATTTGAGAAAACATCTTATGCATTTGCATTTCATTGATTTTCTTAGATATACACTTACAAGTAGTTTCCAGTTTCAAGGATTGATTAACTGTAGCTTGAGATAAGTAGGGAGCTGCTGCATATTTCTAAACTCAAATTCATTCTCTCGAGAGGCCCAGTAAGAGAATCTTGTCCAGGTTTATGATTCAACTGTTACATTAGCACTATCCATTGCCAATAATGATGCTCAATTACTCATACGTGTCTACTATGTATAGATGTAGCTACTAAGGAGTCAGTATGTTTATATGCTTTTTCTTGTCCATTTTGACTAACAATTAGGTGTGTTCTTCTTGTTTGTCAGGCTGGAGTCTGAATTTATTGAGAAAATCATTGGAGATGTTTCGAACAAATTGCAAGCTGTGTCTTCAAGTCACACTACGGGTCTATTTGGAATTGATGTTCGCGTTAACAAAGTTGAATCTTTGTTAAATATGGAATCTCCAGATGTTCTCATTGTAGGGATATGGGGAATGGATGGTATCGGTAAGACAACGATTGCTCAAGCTGTGTGCAACAAGGTTCGTTCTCGATTTGAAGGAATCTTTTTCGCAAACTTTAGGCAAGAATTAAAAACTGGTTCCATGGCTGATTTGCAAAGAAGCTTTCTTTCACAGCTGCTTGGCCAAGAAATTATGAACATTGGCTCCTTTAGTTTTCGAGATTCTTTTGAGAGGGAGAGACTTCGTCGTAAAAAGGTTTTTATTGTTCTGGATGATGTGGATGATTTCATGCCTTTGGAAGAATGGAAAGATTTGCTTGATGGACGACACAGTTCATTTGGTTCGGGCAGTAAAGTTCTCATAACAAGTAGGGATAAGCAAGTGCTTAAGAATGTAGTAGACAAAACATACGAGGTTGAAAGGTTGAACTATGAAGAATCTCTTCAACTCTTTAGCTTAAAAGCCTTGAAGAATTGCAAACCCACAATTGATCATAGAGAATTGATAGAAAAGATTGTAAAAGCACTGTAGAATGGTGCAGTGCATTGAATAAACAATCCATATTTCTTTAGAAGATTTGAACAAAACCAAGCTATAAGAATATTAGATGGCTTTTATTGTCGGCCTGTGATTTTTTATATAAGCACGTTCATTGATGAGTGTCTCATAACTACTTCTCATAAATGCTAGAAATGGCATTTAGCATTGTTCGTGTAAAATCTAAGTTTCCTGGAACAATAAACAAGACTTGGTTTTAGACCTGGTTTCCATTATGATTTATCAAATTGTGCCCATTAAACCATAAATACATGAAAGATAAAAGACTTTTGGGGAAGGCTATACTCACATCTTTAGGGCCATTGTAAGAAGCAACCCACTGATAAATAGTCTCTAACTTAATGGTCGAATTGACGCCATTTTTATGGAATACATCAAATGATATGAGTGCTTGCACAATATCAAAAAAGTGTGAAGTTTGTTTTGAACATTATCAGCTTAGAAATCAACATGTGTGTGTGAAAGAACCATTGACAAAAGCACTATAACAAATAAGAGTATACCTGACTAGGGCCAATGATGACAATAAATTGTAAATTATAAGGTCTTCTCCCACTCTGAAACCAAGTTCAAGCTTTGTTGGCAAGAAGAATGTGAGGAAAGCAACGAAAAGGAAAAGAAAAAAAATATAAAAAACATGAATTTATATCATTGGTTCTATATGATAATAAAAAAGCTCATAAAATCAGTCACAACCCAATACTAAGATATTTATTTTAGTAGAGGAAATGGCGGTGAAGAAGAATAGCCCAGGAAATGGCGGTGAAGATTCGTTTAGCAAGACTAGAATGCAAAAAAAGAGCATTTTATAGAATTGTTGCTGCTGATAGCCAGACTCCAAGAGATGGCAAACACCTTTAAGTTGTTGGTTTCTACGACCCCTTATCAGGTTCCCTCCTTTTCTCTTATTATTTTCATATGCTCAATTCACATGAAGATACATATATTTTCTTAATTTTAAAGACCTGGACTTTGAAGGTTTATTAGGTTTATTTTCAGGTTCTCATATCATCAATGCATGGTATGTGTAGATAACTTTGTTACTCAAGACTTAAACTTTGTGGGATAATGCATTTGTAATTTTATTTTCTGATGTATATGTAGTTTAATATGATCATTGATAGCACTGATTATTCATGGTTCATTCTATCATCAGTTAAAGTCTCAAAAATATGTTCATAATTCTTAGTTTTAGTAGTTTTGGGGGTTAATTTTCATCTATTTAATTTAAATCTAGTACAAACTAAGATTACTGGATCAAGGTTTTAAGAAAGAGTATTTCTTTTCTCTTTCGTTTTTCCGTGTAAAGTTGGATGGAGGCCAGAAATGAGAAGCAAGCTCACATCATGAAAATAGGTCAAAATTCAAAAACATTCTATCAAGTTGCCGAAGCATGGGCCAATCCTCTTCTTGATGCTCGGGCAATAATAGCCATATCGATGGGGACGACGACTTGACCTTATGTCTTCCTTTAAAATATATATAAAGGAAAAGGCAAAAGGCATCTAAAAAGGAAAAGACATCTGCCGATAAAAAAGGAAAAGGCATTTGTATCTTCCGACACCGTCTGCAACGTGGTTAAAATCATATTTTTAAAAAAATTAAATTTTTTTAATTAAAAATTAATATTTTTTTATGTGATAATTTTAAAAAATTTTAAAAAATATTATTTTAATTTATTTTAAAATAAAAATACTTCAAAAAAATCACAATTATACTTTTCTACTTAATTTAAGTCGTCATCCCCGTCAATAATGCTATTATTGCAGGAGCATGAAGAAGAGGAGTGGCCCCATCCCTCTTCCCTTCCTCTCTCCTTCAAGACGACTTCTTCTTCTTCTTCACACGGAGAATTATTGCCCGTCATTCTTTTGTCTTGTTTTGATAATTAACGAGACATGAAGCCTTTTCAATATGGGAAATTCCCAGGAAGTCAACAATAACAAAAGATTAGTTATCGAAAATAAAAAAAATAAAAAAAATTGAAGAGAAAATAACAAAAGATTCTAAAGCTGCTAATACGCTAAGGGAATAGCTAATCCATTTGAAATATTAAATAAATTATCTTTATTATTTTGTGAAATCGTTATGACCATTAATTATCGAAAGCCACCGTTAAGACAAGAAATACATAATTGCGTAATGTCAAGGCAACTTAGCTTCCCAAACACACTGCCCAAGCACTTGCCTGGAAGAGTCGAGGTCAAGTCGTCGTCCCCATCCAAATGGCTGTTATTGCCCGACCATCTAAAAGAGGATGGGCCCATCCCCGGTCCCTACTCAAGACAACCTCTTCTTTGTTTTTATTTTATTTTTTTCTAGAGTAATATAGTTATTTCTGTTATAAAAATGTTAAAAAAACCAAAACACTCATGATATTAGTTTTAAGAATATTTAAATTATTTTTTGTACTTCTAATATGTTTAAAAATTATTTTGTCTCTCATAATTACGAATAATTTTTAGTTTTTTTTTAATTTTAATTTTAATTAAAAGACATAGCAAGTTGTCCAATCCTCTTTGTTGATAAAGAAATAATTTAAATTTTCATGAATAAGAGTTCAATTTTTTTGAGCGTATCTAATTAGCTTAGTTTAGTGGCAGTCTATTACTTAAACCCTACACTAACACTAGAATAATTTAATTTTTCATCTGATTAATAATTTAAATCTTAAATTTTCATGAATAGGGTTAATCTTCATCTGATTGAATTTAAATCTAATCCAAACTAAGGTCATTGGATCAAGGTTTTAAGAAAGAGCATTTCTTTCCTCTTTCTTTTTTCTGCTTAAGGTTGGATGGAGGTCAAAAATGACATGCAAGCTCACATCATGGTGGGGGTAAAAAAATTCTATCAAGTTGAATTTTTTTTATTTTAAATTATTATTTTATATATTATTTTGATGTATTTTTAAATTAAAAAAAAATTAAAAATAATTATTACTACAATGACAAACAGTTTCTCTGACAAATTCTTTTCAATCAAATCATGATAGCTATTATAATATAATGTTAGGCAAAAATATCATCTACATGCAAAAATCATAGTTATTAAATCTGGTATGGGAGTTGACCCCGCCAAGGAACTGAGTCCCGGGTTTCATGGGTTAACTCGGTTCAACCCGGAAAAATTAATAAAATATTTTATTTTATTTTATTTTATTTTTATTTTAGTTTTTTCAAGAATAATATAGTTATGAAAATGGTAAAAAGACCAAAACAGGATATTAGTTTTAAGAACTTTATTTTAAGAATATTTAAATTATTTTTTTGTACTTCTAAAATTTTTAAAAATTATTTTGTCTTTCATAATTACAACAATGCCAATGATAAATGAATATTATAAAAAAAATTCTAGCTAGTTAAATGATAAAAAATAATTATTTTACTGTTTCTTCTTCTTCTTCTTTTTGTCGTCAACAGTCAGAGAAACACGTAATTTCCAAACTCAGCTTCCCGAACACGCTGGGGAATTTGTAATAGATTGCCTCACTTTGTAACTGGGGAATTTCCAGGAAACCTACAATGTGCAATCTTGTAATGTTCTAAGAAAATACTTGGATTTGATGCCTATAAATTATACATATGCCTAAGGCAGGGTCTTAAACACGTAAAGCCTAAACTACTGATTCAAAATCAGCCTCATCTTTTTTCCTTGAGTTACTTCCGCTCTCTCCCTCCAGACCTACCTTACCAACAGAGTCCTACTCTTGTTTCTTCGACTGTTTCTCCACAAAACAATGGTGGTATTTTTATTGTTTCTCAATATCTTTTTGTTTATTTATATCTGGAGATTCATCATACGAAGCCGCCATGTTTCTCCATCGCCATCTACTACTTCCACCTTAACCACCGCCTATCCACAAGTAATTAAATATCATGATGTCTTCCTTAGTTTCAGGGGAGAAGACACTCGTGTTGGTTTTACCAGCCACCTCCAATATGCTTTGAAACGGAAACAAATCCTAACTTTCGTAGATGATCAGCTTGTGAGAGGAGATGAGATTTCGGCATCACTTCTGAGAACAATTGAAGAGGCCAAGCTTTCTGTGATTGTTTTTTCTGAAAACTATGCATCTTCCAAATGGTGCTTGGAGGAGCTTGTAAAGATTTTTGAGTGTAGAAAAAACAATGGACAGATAGTTATTCCGGTATTCTACAAGGTGAATCCAACCCATGTAAGACATCAAACAGGAAGCTTTGGGGATGCATTTGCTAGACTTCTAAGGAATAAAGCTCTGACGTTGGAAGAAGTGCAGAGCTTCACAGACGCTTTGACGGATGCAGCCAATCTATCTGGATGGAGCTTAGGGAATTCTGGGTAAGCTCTTGAAAATCCCATGAGAAAATGTTCGTTCATTTGTTGAGGATTTGAAATTTAATTTAAAATTATTGAGAATGATGAGCTCTGTGAATCCATATTTATTTTATTTGATTTTGAAAACGTTGTAGCGAAACACTTCGGTAGATATTATGTGGTTGGTTGTTCTGTGTATTAAAATATTTGTTTTTTTTTTTTAGTATTTTTAGATTATTTTAATGTGTTTATATTAAAAAATAAAAAAGTTTTATTTGTAGTGAAATGTTTGTATAGATATCAAGTGGTTGTTTGTTTTTCTGTTTTAAAATGTTTTATAAAAAAATTAAATTAATATTTTTAGTGTTGATATGTTTATATTAAAAATATTTTTTTAAAAAAATTATTTGTAGTGAAATGTTTGTATAGATATTAAGGTTTGTATTGATATTAAGTGGCTTGTTAGTTTTTGTGTTTCAAAATGTTTTTTAAAATTATATTTTTAAAAAATTATTTTTTTTTATTTTAAACTATTATTTTTAGTGTTTTTAAATTATTTTAATATATTTATATCAAAAATATTATTTTAAAAAAATATTATTTTAATATATTTTAAAAAATAATCATTACTCTTGAATATCCTTGAGTTTTAGGAGATAAAAAGTAGATAGTTAGAAATCTTACGTTAAATTTTATTAGGACAGTAAATGTTTTCTTCTGTCCTTAAATAATATTCTATTTATTTGAGTATTTATTTGAGGTGAAAAGGATAACGCTATATTAAAAAAGAATATCGATTGAGATGATTCTATAAGGTAAGATGATATGAGAAAACATCATATGCATTTGCATTTCATTGATTTTCTTAGATAAACATCGATTACAAGTAGTTTCCAGTTTCAAGGATTGGTTAACTCATACGTGCCTGTTACTAAGGAGTGAGTATGTTTATATGTGTTCTTCTTGTTTGTCAGCCTGGAGTCTGAATTTATTGAGAAAATCGTTGGAGATGTTTTGAAAAAATTGCATGCCATGTCTTCAAGTCACACTATGACGGGTCTATTTGGAATTGATGTTCGTGTTAGCAAAGTTGAGTCTTTGTTAAATATGGAATCTCCAGATGTTCTCATTATAGGGATATGGGGAATGGGTGGTATCGGTAAGACAACGATTGCTCAAGCTGTGTGCAACAAGGTTTGTTCTCGATTTGAAAGAATCGTTTTTGCAAACTTGAGGCAAAAATCTGATTTGCAAAAAAAATTTCTTAAACAGCTGCTTGGCCAAGAAACTTTGAACACTATGGGCTCCTTGAGTTTTCGAGATTCTTTTGTGAGGGAGAGACTTCGTCGTATAAAGATTTTTATTGTTCTGGATGATGTGCATAATTTAATGCGTTTGGAAGAATTGAGAGATTTGCTTGATGGACGAAACAATTCATTTGGCCCGGGCAGTAAAGTTCTCATAACAAGTAGGGACAAGCAAATGCTTAATAATGTAGTTGATGAGACATACGAGGTTAAGGGGTTAAACTATGAAAGATGCTATTCAACTCTTTAGCTCAAAAGCCTTGAAGAATTGCATCCCCACAATTGATCAAAGACACTTGATAGAATATATTGCATGTCATGTACAAGGCAATCCGTTGGCTCTTAAAGTTTTGGGTTCCTCTCTCTATGGTAAAAGCATCGAAGAATGGCGCAGTGCATTGAAGAAACTAGATCAGAACCCTCAAATCGAAAGGGCCTTGAGAATTAGTTACGATGGGTTGGATTCAGAACAAAAATCCATATTTCTTGACATAGCACATTTCTTTCTATATTGGAACCAAAACAACGCAACAAGAATATTAGATGGCTTTTATGGTCGGTCTGTGATTTTCGATATAAGCACGCTCATTGATAAGTGTCTCATAACTGCAATTGAAAACTTCATACTAATGCATGATTTACTACGAGAAATGGCATTTAACATTGTTCGTGCAGAATCTGATTTTCCTGGAGAACGTAGCAGGTTATGTGATCTTCCTGATGTCGTTCAAGTATTGGAGGAAAATAAGGTTAAAGCTACAGCCATTAACTGTCGTTCATGTATTTGCTCAAAAGTTGATGTGTTTGAGTAGATTGTATTATTGTTTGTTTATTCTTTTTTCTTGTTTAACAGGGAACTCAAAAAATTAAAGGCATATCTTTGGACATATCCAAGTTATCAAGACACATACACTTGAAATCTGATGCCTTCGCAATGATGGATGGTCTTAGATTTCTCAGTTTCTATCACGGTGGTTACTCCCAAGAAAATAGAATGCACCTTCCTCCTACTGGCCTCGAATATCTTCCTAATGAGCTGAGATATTTGCGATGGATTGGATTCCCTTCGAAATCCTTGCCGCCATCTTTTCGTGCTGAACACCTTGTCGAGCTTCACCTAAGCAAAAGCAAGCTTGTAAAACTTTGGACAGGAGTAAAGGTATGATTTAATTGCAACAGATTTATGATCAGAAATATGAAGTTGGAGGTGCTACCTTTCTAATTATGCCTTTTTCTGTTGACAGGATGTTGGAAATTTAAGAAAAATTGACCTATCTGACTCTCCATATTTGACGGAATTGCCAGATCTATCAAAGGCCAACAATTTAGAGTGCTTAATACTTATGAACTGTCCAAGTTTAACCGAGGTTCCGTCATCTGTTCAATATCTTGACAAGCTGGAAGAACTTAATCTTGCTTTTTGCAATAATCTTACAAGTTTTCCAATGCTTGATTCAAAGGTTCTCAGAAAACTTATTATATGTCAGTGCCTAGATGTGACCACGTGTCCAAAAATCACAGTGCATATGAAATCTTTGCATAGTCTTAACTTGAGTTATACAGGCATTAAAGAGATACCATCATCCTCATTTAAGCATATGATATCTTTGCAGCGTCTTAACTTGAGTTGTACAGGCATTAAAGAGATACCCTCATCCTCATTTAAGCATATGATATCTTTGCAGCGTCTTAACTTGAGTAAGACATACATTAAAGAGATACCCTCATCCTCATTTAAGCATATGATATCTTTGCAGAGTCTTCACTTGAGTTATACAGGCATTAAAGAGATACCTTCATCCTCATTTAAGCATATGATATCTTTGAGGTATCTATATATAGATGGAACGCCTATTAAAGAGCTACCCTTGTCAATCAAAGATATGGTATGTTTGGAAGTTCTGTCTTTGAGTAGAACGCCTATTAAAGAGCTACCCTTGTCAATCAAAGATATGGTATGTTTGAAAGAACTGAATTTGCATAGAACGCCTACTAAAGCGTTACCTGAGCTCCCCCCTTCGCTGAGCCGTCTACGTGCACATGACTGTGCATCACTAGAAACCGCGATATCAATCATAAATATCGGTAGATTGTGGCATGGATTGGATTTTAGAAATTGCTTCAAATTGGATCAGAAACCGCTGGTAGCAGCAATGCATTTGAAAATTCAGGTATCTCTCTTTCTTTCTTCTTTCTTTCTTGCTTGCTTCATCACATTTTTGAAATGTGACTCTTGTGTTACAGTCCGGAGAGGACATCCCAGATGGCTGTATTCAAATGGTTCTACCGGGGAGTGAAATTCCAGAATGGTTCGGTGACAAAGGAATTGGATCTTCACTCACCATACAGTTGCCCTCAAATTGTCATCAGCTCAAGGGAATTGCTTTCTGCTTTGTCTCTCTACTCCCTCTTCCCCCCCATGGTCTTTTTGATGTATATTTTGATTGCCATGTTAAGAGTAAAAACGGTGAGAATGATGGTGATAATGAAGTCGTCTTCGCTTCCCAGAAAAGACATCCTCCATTATATTCATGTGTGACATGTGACTCAGATCACATGATTCTACGCTACTCGCTCGAATTGGTAAATAAATTGCGTAAATATTCTGGCAATGAAGTTACATTTAAATTCTACCGCGATGAAGTGGGACGTCCTGGGAGCCGAAGGCCTGTGGAGTTGAAAAGCTGGGGGGTGTATCTGCACTTTGATGAAAATCTACCGGCGGACACGGACGGGTACAGATATTTACCGTTAACAAACAACGGTTCAGAAGAAAATAAATTGAGGGAGAAATAAAAGAAAATGAAAGGGAGAGAGAGTTATGTAGTTACTGCAAATTATTCTTCAATTATTACTTGGTTTTCAAGATAGCTGTAAATGTTGTTCTTCCCTTGCAACTGACTAACGAACTAACTTTCTGTTATTCAACTAATTCCTCAACTAACTATAACAACCATCTAGCGCATTTATTCTTGCACATGCAGAATACTATTGTCATGTTTTGGATCTTTGATTACCATTTACTAACCAAATTACAAGAAAAAGAGTAAGTACATAAAAACTTTAAATTCAGGATTTTATTATTGTATATTTTATAACTCTTTAAATAAACTCAAAATTAGCCTAAACAAACTAAGAAATATGAAAATAAAAATGAAAAATAACAAAATTAGCTCAGACAATATTTTTTTAACCTAATTTAGAAAAATTCTAGATCTCAGCTCATTATAAATAAACTCAAAAATTCTAGATTATAACTAACCAATCTCATTTTAAAACTGGATCTTGACAAAATCTAAAGGATCAGTCTGAAAGTTATAACTAATTCCTCAACTAATTTAGAAGAATTAGTGACCTTTACAACTAACCAACCTCATTATAAAACTTTATAGGCAGTTTGGTTATCGACACGTACGACTCAAACTTCTGACATGATCAGAACATAGTCAAGAACCTAGTGTTGAAAGAACTTTTAGACTTTGAAGGCTTATTGGGTTTATCTTCAGGATCTCAAATCATCAAGTATTTCTTTCCTCTTCGTTTTTCCGCTGAAGGTTGGATGTGGGTGTAAAATGAGATGCAAGCTCACATCACGAAAATGGTGAGGTCAAAAACATTCTATCAAGTTGCCAAAGCAGCCCAAAATCACCGGTTGTTGTAAACTGTGTTCGTTTTCCGGCCTTGTATAATAATCAACAGTCATAGCAGCAGCAGCAGCTATGACCATTATCGAAAGCCACCGTTAAGACAAGAAACACGTAATTTCCAGGAAATACTCAATGTCAAGGCAACTCAGCTTCCCAATCACTCACCAGGAAGACTTAAGGTCAAGTCGTCGTCCCCGTCAAGCATGAAGAAGAGGATTGGCCCCATCCCCCGTCCCTTCCTCTCTCCTTCAAGACGCATCTCTTTCTTCTTCAATATATATATATGAAGGCATCTGCCAAATTATTTGGATAGATTGTGATTCTGAAAAATCACGGTTATATTAAAATCGTGATTTAAAATAGCAGGTTTTTTAAAACTATTTGTTGTTTTTCTAAAACCAATTTAAACTATATTATTTCTTTAACTGTATCATAAAAAACAATTCCTATTATTGGGGCAGAGTAACAAGTTCTTCCCAAAGAAATCATAATAACCATTATAATATAATGTGAAAGTCAACAAAGTTTACACGCAAACACTTGGATGGAAGACTTGATGCCCTTCCCTACCAAATTACAAATAAATAAATAACACGTCAAGAAGCCTTTTGTACATAGAAAATTTCTAGGAGGTTAATAATGTGCATCCTTTCTTATGTTCTAAGAAAAAAATATTTGGATTGGAGTTTTTTTGTTTTTTTATTTTAAATTAGTTTTTTGTTTTTATATTATTTTGATGTGTTAATATTAAAAATAAATTTTTAAAAATAAAAAAAATATTATTTTAATATATTTCCAAAAAAAAAACATTTTAAAAAACAATCATTTCACAATACTAAATACATTCTCTAACAAGTTCTCAATTAAATCATCATAACCATTATAATATAATGTGAAGGCAAAAATATTGTAATTGTTTTTTAAAGTTTTTTTTTAATTAAAAATATATTAAAATAATAGTTTTTATAATATCATGAGAAAATACTAGAATTTGAAATTTCTAATTTTTATTTTATTTTTAAAGGTAATATAGTAATTTTATTATGTTATCAAAATATTTTAAAAAAAAACACCCATGAATCCTTGGTTTTAAAAATATTTAAATCATTCTTAAGTGCTTCTAAAGCTTTTTAAAATTGATTTATCTCCTATCATTATGAACATTATCAAAAGCCACCGTTAAGACAAGAAAAACCTAATTTCCAGGAAATACATAATTTCCGGGCAACTGAGCTTCCCCGAACACGCTGCCCAAGCACTCACCAGGAACACTTAGCGTGTTTGGAAGTGTGATTGTGGTTGCTTTTCAAAGTGTTTTTCTCTCAGAAAAGTATGCCAATAATATTATTTTTTTAAAAAAAATAATTTTTGAAATCAGCACATCAAAATGATTTGAAAACATCAAAAACATATTAATTCCAAGCAAAAAAAAAAATTCAAATTTTGTGAAAAGCGCTTTTCAAACGCAATCCCAAATGGGCACTTAAGGTCAAGTCGTCGTCCCCGTCAATGTGGCTATTATTGCAGGAGCATGAAGAAGGGGATTGGCCCCATCCCCCGTACCTTCCTCTCTCCTTCAAGACACACACACACACCCAATTATTTTTTACACCATCACGACAAAACAAACCGAAAAAACTAAAAAATATTAATCTTAAATAAAAAATTAAAATTTATATAAAAAAAACCTATTTATACGGCAAAGACAAAAACACCTAAATGCCCTTTCATACCACATCACAAATAAAAAGACCTAAAGCCTTTTGTACATAGAAAATTTCTAAGAAGTCCACGATCACTACAACATTACATAGTTTTACTTACGAACATTTTCCATTGACATAAGATTATCATTCCATCGATAATAATTTTACCGACTAATTCACTGATAGAATACGTTCGTCAGCATAACGTTTGTCATTAATTTGATATTTTGCCGCTACTTCTGTAGTTAAAAAAAACCCAATGGTTTTACAAATGGAAAACGCATGCGAAAAAAAAGTCTCGCTTGACATATGCCAGTGGCATAAGCAGTAATTTTTTCCAAACTCTTTGGAATATACCGACAGACATATTCCGTCTATATTGTTATCGGTAAATCATCGATGAAATATTTTTCTCGATGATTGTGACGTATGCAGTAAATATTTTTCAACTCTCTGGATGGTCTAGTTTTGTTTGTAAATCTGTCGATAATAATTGAAAAATGTTTTAAAAAATAAAATTGTGTAGAATAAATAATATAAAATTGTATAGTAAAAAACTAATTAAACAAATAAAATTCTATAAAATTAAATAATATAAAAATAAAATAAAATAATATAAAATCCAAATATTCATTACAATTTTAAAGTGTTTCCAAAAAAAAATTGAACTAGAACAATGACGAAGCTGGAGGAGGAGGAGGAGGTTGGTCGTTCCCGAGATCGTACATCCAAAAAGATGGCGCACACATACCACCCATATGTGATTTAATGTCCATAATCCACTGAGAGTTGTTGTTATTGTTGTTTCAAGGCCATGAACTCCTCATACTGGATGTTTGATACTGATTGGGAGCTCTCAACGGTTGACACACTACGAGCCGCCTGCAAGTTCTTGATCGTAGTGTTGGAGAGTCTGTATACCTGATTTTTATTGGATCAACCAAACGAACCTGCCTCCATCCATAAATCCAGATTGAAATCTGGATGGGTCGAAAGATCGTCCTCATATCTCTTCCTTAACCGGCTATTATATGTTTCTTGAAAATTAAAAAAGAAATCATCATATTCAGTTCAAGAAAATAATAACTTATAAAATAAAATAATTGAACGAACATACCACAAAGTATTAAGCGCAGTTGTCAACAAACTAGTGCACAAGTTTTTAACCGTCTTCATTCTACACATGTGTCTCTACAAATGTTGGCTTCTGCCACTCAGCCACTGCAATGTAAGCTTTGTGAAAGTGAATAATGTTTGGGGGGCTTTCCAAGTAGGATAAGTGTAGTTTGAAGAGGCAGTCTGTTTGGGTTTCCAAAAACAAGCCACAACAAATGAGAACACATTTTTTTTGTCTTTTTTATTGGGGGTTTTGGAGGGTGGGGGGGAGTTGAGAGATTCTTTTGCATTTACTTTGACTCGAGATGGGCTCTTCACCTTTCAGCCTTTTTCAAAGTTTCAGGCCATCCTCCAAGATGCCCTGTAATCTTAGGTTTAGAATAGCCTTTTGCCTTCTTTTCTGAAGAGTACTTGGTCAACTCTTCAACTTTAAGGAAAAGCCAAAAAGATTTTGTTTATTTTCTCCTGAACTCAAGAAGATAATTGTACAGGATCCAGGTGTTAATGGTGCAATTTAGCGCTCTTCGATCCTTTGTGTTAATTTGTTCTTACTCTCATGATCCATGCAGTCAAAGCGTCTCCCAATGGTAAACCAGGTTCGCAGAGGAAACTTCTCTCAAGGTTCGTGGATTGGGGAGATGCAGCAGGCTTCAGATAAATCTGTAATAATAAGTGAAATTCTGGACCCGAGAACTAAAAATTTATTATCCATGTCGAAGATCAGTGATTATGTTTTATCAAATGAACTTGTCAGCATGGCATTGGCCATGGTTGCAGAAGATCAACAAATAAATGATGTATTAGAAGAGCTCTTTGCAGATGAGGTATTCTTTTGTCTCACTTCTGTTAAATTCTGAGATCTTATTGCACTCTATGGAAAACCAAATTTTGAAGGGCGAAGTGGGCTTACAAAATTGCAATATAAAATTCCAACAAGTGCATGCAATGTTTTCTTTTCTCATAATTTGCCTGTCAGTACCTTATCTATATTTTTAATTCGAATGAACATATGTGAAAGGTTAAAAGATAAACAAATGAGGTACTTAGTATAGCATTCCTCAATTCAGCAGAAACTTGGAAAGTTCTCAGTAGGAGGTAGTTTGACAAGCACTATCATGCAATGTTTTTTACAGGATTGCTCTAGTTTTTTGCCGAACTCTTGAGGGAAGATATTGAAAGCACTTTTAACAATCACGTTAAATCCTCTCTCTCTCTCTCTCTCACACACACACACACACAAAAAGCCATCTGCATAGAGCCCATGAAACTTTGCTAGCTAATGCTGAAAACGATGAAATCTTAAACACATCAGGTGATCATTAGCTTCGTTCCCTAGTGCATTTAGTTGGTCACTCCTTCAAATCATATATTATAATGACTTTGATGCCCTGCTTCTTATATTGAGAAAGTAGCATATCGTGAGCCCTGCATCCAAATAATCATTATGGTTGTGATAAATTAAGCTAGTTAATATGTTGGACCCCAACAGCAAAGGGTTTGCTAGCATGTTCTCTCTTTACTGCTTAGAACAACCCTCGAGCATTGATCAGTGATTCCTTTGTTGTGTTAGTGAAATTGTTGCTATTGATGATGTTGGAATTTAAGATCCTTTAATCAGTTAAACTCATCATTCACAAACATTTTGCCTTCTTCAGGGAAATGAGCTACAAATAAGGCAAGCAGATCTTTACCTCAGTGAAGGCGAGGAATTGAGTTTCTATGAAGTACTATTACGCGCCCGACAGAGAAGAGAGATAGTCATTGGTTACCGTGCAGCTAATGCTGAAAAGGCTGTTATCAATCCACCTGCCAAAAGTGAGAGACGTAGGTGGTCACTGAAAGATGTCTTCGTGGTAATTGCAGAGAAGGAATGAGGATGAGGTTCTTCTTCATCCCCTGAACATGATATTCTTTGAAAAAAATTCGATGGACACCGAAGAAAACAACAATAGGAAGTGTTCATTAGTTTCTGCCAGTCTGAAAAAAGAAATAAATAAATACTACAGATGTACAGTCACATCTAGTATATTTTTTCTTGATTTGCACGAAAACGAACAATTGCAAAAGGGACAATTTTTTTAAAAAAAAAAAACAGAGGGATCAATTATTTATTTTCACAAATAAATAATTGATCCCTCTTATAGGTTTAAGTTTAAGTTTTTAAAAAAGCAGGTTCCCTCTTCTTCTTCTTACCCTTCCCTTATTATTTTCACATGCTCAGTTCACATGGAGATTTTTTTTTTCTAATTTCAAAGGCCTGCACTTTGAAGGCTTATAGGGTTTGTTTTCAAGTTCGCATTGCATTGTATGTGTAGATAACTTTGTTATTAAAAACTTAAACTTCATGGGGAAACGCATTTACAAAATGGGATGCATTTGTAATTTTATTTTCTTATGCATATGTAGTTTAATATTACCATTGATAGCACTGATTGTTCATAGTTTATTCTGTCATCAGTTAAAGTCTCAAAAATATGTTTTTAAAGCACAAAGGTCATCAGGTATAGGGAAAAATAAATTTTAGTTGGAATTTTTTTGGGTTTAGGCCAGCATTATTGAGAGGACTAATACTATTGCCTATATATCATCAGGTAAAATAATTGTATTTAGTCTAATCCGGTAACCAAAGCTTCACTCCTTCCTTTTGATTATGACGTCATGCTGACTGAATCCAATCTATAAACCTGGAAACGAAACAAAGTACGTTCCCTTTCGTCACTGAAGCACTAATCATGCTTAATTTTTAGCTTTGATGTTAGGGGAAGTTGCTTAATTATTTTTACATTTTTGCTTTTCTTTTTGGTAGCCAAGGGCGATGCTAGAAGATTGGGTCTTAATGTTGACCTTGTGAAGTAAGTTTTTTTCTTTTTCTTATCACGTTCAATTTATGTTGTATTATCTATGAGCTATATGCTTTCTGATGCAACCATATTATTCAATAGTTTCACCCACATTTAACTAGTGTTTTGCCTATGTTTTATATATAAAATGCCTTGATATTCTTTGTTTTATGTTTTGAAGGCACTTTTGGATGAAAGATGCAAAAAGGAGTAAATTGAAGGTAATTGGCAGATTTCACATTCAGTCGATGTTTTGTGCAGAACGTGAGCTCTAAAGGTCGAAATGAAGTGATTCCAGTGGAATTAAAAAGCTAACATCCATACCTTTCTGTAAATCTAAGGCAAGACAATAAAATAAGGAAGAGCATGGAAATCGCAGCTTTCAAAGTCAAATCTCGCAATCTGCCAATGCTGACCTTTGGTCAGTCCTACTTGAATATCTAGAGCTACAAAAGTCCAATTGATGCAAACTCAATTGTTTTGGATTCCTGACTCAAAGGTATATAAACGCTCCAAATTTCAGCCAACAAAGATGTCATATGAGGGAGATATGAGTTTTCAAAGATGACAACTGAATTCTGCCAGCAAACAGGTTTTGTGAAGAAACGAGTCCAGATTACGTTCCGAAGCATCTAAACCGACATCCAAGTTTTTATTTCAGCAATGTAGCTCCTCTAAGTCAAAGCTTGAAGATTTCATGCAAAGCTATTTCTCCTTTTTTAGGAAAATAGTTATTGAACTACTTAAATGTAAATTGTCTACTTAAGGGAGGACTATTTTGTAAAATAGAGATTAGGGTTTCCTAGCATATAAAAAGAATGAGAGAAGAGAAGGGGGGCAGCCACCCAAGAGGAGAAAAACGCCCCCCTACTCTAAGAAACCCTAAATCATGCATTCTTCCATCTTTTTGATTAGTTGTTCAATAAACATGCAAGGCTAAACTCATTTTCTTGGTTGCAAGGACACGGAAACCTTCGGATTTCAAGAACTGTGAGATCTATTTTACCTTTTCTTTTCAGTTTATATGATGAATATGTTTGTTCTCCTATGCTTATTTTTCCTATGATTGTTTATTTTAATTGCTAGAGCGGACTCTAAGTTATTATTATAGACAATTTATTGCTAAGTTTGATATCAAAACCGGAGTTGTGGTATATGAACTTGTGAAGCAACTGAGTTTAATAATTGTAGCGGATCTACGTTATTAATCTTAGGGAGAACATTCGATCAAAGCAACATAAGCAGACAACTTAGTTGTTAAGATAATGAATTTATCTAGATCTTAAGGCTGCCATTGGATTAAATCATTAGTGCGGACACTGTGATTATTTGTTGGTTAGGGTTAGTTATACGGCGGATCCGTTAATTAACCAACGTTAAGAAAAGATAAAAATTCAAAATATAAACTGGAATTTCGTTTCAAGGATCAGTTCTGATTTCTATAGGTGGATGTGTGATTGCGACCAAGGTTTGTTCTCTTGATAATTTTCTGATTTTATTAAATTTTGTTTGATAGTTTTCTGTTTTATTTTTCTTTAGCCTATATAACATCCAACCCCCCCAAATTGCATAACGTATAGAATAAAAATCTGAACTAAATCTTCCTCGTGGGATCGACCCCTTGCTTGCTCTATACTATCTTGTGTGTTGTGTTTGAAGCTAGGGTAATTAATTTGTGCGACCGCGACATCGCAACACTTTCACTTCTTGTTTTTGTTGTGTTTTTGTTTCTGGTATTTGGGATAATAAAAATTTATCCTAGTATCTAAGTTTAACCTGGAGATTGGAGTTTAAGGTGTCGTGGGTAATGCTGGAGGTTTAGCAAGATAAACATGTTTAGCATTTGATTCTTAATTGCTAAACATCTATTTTAGGCAGGAAATAACTTCATAATGAGAGAGTTATCTGTTCAGTTTTTGCCAATTTTGAATTAAAGGAGAAGAAAACTGATGGATCAATCTTTAGTTTGCATGAAGCTCTCGTATGGCTGCTTCTATTTGCCTGCTTGATTAAATGGGTTGGCGCAATGTCTTTCATCTTGTTTAGTTGATTTTGGTTATTCTTCTACTTGCTTCTGCAGGTGTTGGTTATTTGTCGGTGCTCAGCCTACAGACACCGTGCGTGGCATTCTTATGAGAGCTGGTTTAATATCGCCACCACCGATGGTTGTTATAGGGCAGAAAAAGGGACCAGCTGGTGAGACCTCGAATCCAGAGAAGTTAAGTGCCCTGTAAAAGTTACCGTCTCTGCTACTTTTATGTTTCTTCTCTCAACTGAATAGGTTCGGAGCTAAATTTCCTTTCCAGGTTGTTGAGTGAATTGAAGTTTAAAATTCTCTTAATTCATTATTGTGTTCATTATATTTGTTCTTTATGCTTATGTCCAACCACCTGTTAAAGACAATGCTTTAAGATTATCATTTCATGTTGTACAGCTTAATATTGCTTAGTCTAGTATGATAGGCTACGCATCTTTCCATGTCCCATGTAATGCAGATTAACTGCTAGAAGGACTACATACATTTCAAATGTGTGAGAATCTGGAACATTTGTTGATTGTTGTTCCTGCATGTCCTTGTACTTGAGAAAATATTTATCGTTGATTGTTGTGTCATTAGCAATTAGATGATGTTGTGACACTTTCAGCTCTGTCACAAAAGGAATGTTTTCCTGTTAAGAGATGTTACATGCGTTGCTTATAGAGCATGGACGTCATTCAAACACACATATCAATTAATTTTTATTTTTAATTATATTTTTATTTTTTAAAAGACTAAATTGCCTCTAATTCACATTTATTATAACTAAAAAGCCTTGAAAAAAATATAAAAAAAACCCTAAATATTAATTTTATTTTATTTTTATTTTAAGAACAATGTAGTTATTTCACTATACTATTAAAACATTAAAAGACTGAAACACCCATCAATCATAGTTTTAAAAATTTTAATTAGAAGACATAGCAAGTTGTCTAAACCCTTTTCATGGACAAAGCAATGATCTTAAATGATAAAATAGCATTTTGAAGCATGTAAACAAGAGACAAAACAATTGCTCTAAGAGTTCAATTGTTTCAAGCCTAACAAAGTAGCTTAGTCTTAATAGGAATGTATACTATATAATTATTAAATCAAATCCAGGAGTTGACCTTGTAGGTCAAACGGGTTTGCTGGGCTAATTGCTGGTCTGGTTTTTAACCGATGCAGATTAAATAATAATAATAATAATAATAACAAACACTTGATCGTTGCATGTAGATCATTGCTACCAAATCACAAATAAACAAAGAACAAGACTTGTACATAGGAAATTTCCGGGAAGTCAACACCTCTGTACATGAGAAAATATTTGGAAAAAGGAAACACGTAATTTAAAGCAAGACTTGAGATCAAGTCGTCGTCCCCATCAATATGGCTTATAATTATTTCTTCTTTTTACATTATTCCTTCCAGCTCATTACACACAATCTATCATCGGCAGATGACTTAAGGAAGACTCGATGCCCTTCCTACCAAATCACAAAAAGAAGAAACAAATAACAAGACATTAAGCCTTTTTATACACAGGAAATTACCAAGTAGATGTGCACCCTCTACAACGTCCAAGAAAAGATTTGATTTTTTTATTTTAAATTATTTTTATATCATTTCAATGGACTGAATAAAAAATAAAATTTAAAAAATAAAAAAAATATTATTTTAATGTATTTTCAAATGAAAATTATTTTGAAAAATAACTATTATAATATAATATAAAGGCAAAAAAATCTTTGGCATGTGCAAATACATGGACCGAAAATATAAAAGTGTTTGCAAGTGTGGTAATATAATGTTAATGCAAAGAAGTCTTCCGCATGTACAACCACTTGAATTGAAGATATAGAAGGTGTTTGTGAATATAGTAATAATTGATTTTTAAAATATTTTTTGTATGAAAATACATCAAGATAATATATATTTTTTTTTATTTTTAAAAAATTATTTTTGACACAAACACATCAAAACTAACCAAAAAAACTAAAAAAAAAAATCTAAAATAAAATATAAAATAATTTCAAAATTTATTAAAACATTGTTTACATAGCAAAGACAAACAAAAGCCTAAATGTCTTTTCCTACGGCATCACAAATAACAAGACTTGAAGCCTTTTGTGCATGGAAAATTTCCAGGAAGCTAACAATGTGCACCTTCTGTAATGCCCTGAGAAAATACTTGAATTTGAATTTTATTTATTTTCTGTTTATTTTAAATTATTTTTTTTTGTGTTCTAATTATATTATTTTGACTTTCTGATATTAAACATAAATTTTAAAAAATAAAAATATATATTATTTTGATATATTTCTATTAATTATTTTTTGAAAAACACTTCTAGTACAATATCAAATAGACTCTCTAACAAGTTATTTTCAATTAAATCATCATAACCACTATAATATAATATAAAGGCGAAAGCATCCTCCGCAAGGCAAATACTTGGACCGAAGATATAGAAGGTGTTTACGAGTATTGTAACAATTGTTTTTTAAAGTGTTTTTTATTTAAAAATACATTAAGGTAATATATTTTTTATTTTTAAAGAATTATTTTTAACACAAACATATTAAAACAAACCGAAAAAAACTAAAACAAATTAATCTTAAATAAAAAATTAAAAAAAATCAAAATTTATAAAAACATTGTTTATAGGCAAAGATAATATCGCCTTTCCTTCCATGTGCATGGCAGCTCCATTGGGCTGCTACGGGAAATTAAAATTAAAATGTATTAAAATATTATTTTTATTTTTAAAAAAATTATTTTTAATTTTAATATATCAAAACAATTTAAAAATATAAAAATATTAATTTTTATTTAAAAAACAGTATATTTCTAAAAAGTGTTCTGACACATTTTGACTAGAAAAAAATGGCAAACACCTTCAAGCTGTTGGTTTCTACGACCCCTTAGCAGGTTCCCTCTTCTTCTTCTCATCCTATTTTTATTATTTTCATATGCTCAGTTCTCATGAAGAAATTTTTTTTTTTCTAATTTTAAAGACCTGGACTTTAAAGGTTTATTGGGTTTATTTTCAGGTTCTCATATCATCAATGCATGGTATGTGTAGATAACTTTGTTACTTAATACTTGTGGGATAATGCATTTTTAATTTTATTTTCTGATGTACATGTAGTTTAATATGACCATTGATAGCACTGATTATTCATGGGTCATTCTGTCATCAGTTAAAGTCTCAAAAATATGTTAATAGTTCTTAGTTTTAGTAGTTTTGTGGGTTAATTTTTATCTATTTTAATTTAAATCTAGTACAAACTAAGGTCACTGGATAAGGTTTTAAGAAAGAGTATTTCTTTCCTCTTTCGTTTTTCCGCATAAGGTCGGATGGAGGCCAAAAATGAGATGATGCAAGCTCACATCATGAAAATGGGTCAAAATTCAAAAACATTCTATCAAGTTGCCAAATTGCCAAAGCATGTGCCAATCCTCTTCTTTATGCTCGGGCAATAATAGTCATATTGGTGGGGACGACGACTTGACCTTAAGTCTTCCTCGAAAAGACAAACAATTATATATGTAAAGGAAAAAGGAAAAAGCATCTAAAGGTATCTGTTGATAAAAAAGGAAAAGGCATCTGCATCTGCCGACACCGACAATGTCTAGAAACGTGGTGAAACTGTATTTTTTAAAATTTAAATTTTTTTAATTAAAAATTAATAGTTTTTATATGTTTTGAATTATTTTGATATGTTAATTTTAAAATAAATTTTAAAATAAAAAATATAATTTTAAAATAAAAACACTTCAAGAAAAATTACAACTATATTTTCTAACAGATACTTAGTTTAAGTCATCGTCCCCTTCAATATAGCAATTATTGCAGGAGCATGAAGAAGAGGATTGGCCCATCCCCGGTCCCTTCCTCTCTCCTTCCAGACGACTTCTTCTTCACACTGAGAATTATTGCCCGTCATTCTTTTGTCTTGTTTTGATAATTAACGAGACATGAATCCTTTTCTACATGGGAAATTCCCAGGAAGTCAACAATGTGGGACAGAAGTGTTTATATAATAATAAAAAAAAATTGAAGAGAAAATAACAAAAGATCCTAAAGCTGCTAATACGCTAAGGGAACAGTTAATCCATTTGAAATATTAAAAAGATTATCAATCACAGTTGCGATATGATGATACACGAGAATATATGTTTCTTCTAATTACAGTAATAATTGTTTTTTTAAAAATATATATATAAAGATAATGTTTTTTTTTTAATATTTTTTATATTACCACATTAAAATTTTTTAAAAAAATTCAAATAAAAAAATTATAAAATTTATAAAAACACTGTCAATACAAAAAAGAGAAACACCAACTAAATGCCCTTTCCTCCAAATCACTTTGTACACTTAATAATATTATGAAAATATATCATTTAAATATTTTTTAAAGGTTTCTCTGATCTTATTTGATGACAAAGTAAAAATTAAATGAGTACAAGTTAACCTCATTTAAAAATAAATAAAATAAAAATTTGAAATTCAATTACTAACAAATCAAACATTGAATGACATACTAAATAAAAAATAGTGTTAAAAACAACCTAACTCGAGCCAGCATGTTAAATTCATGCTTCTATTATGAGACTAGAATAACTATGTATAGAAAAAATTAAATAAAACAAAGGAGGTTAACTCTCAAGCAAACTAAATGATGAAAAACAAAATTTAAAAAAATAATCAATTAAAAAACATTTTAAAAAAATGAAGTCAATCCAGGTTAATTTGACTAACTCGTGACCATAAGTTATGAGATCAGGATAACCCTATAAAAAGAAAAAAAAATACGAAGATCATGGCCCAATAACCTAATAATATCAAATGATAAGATTAAAAAAAATCCAATTTAAAAAAAATCTAAAAAACGATCGAAGTTAAATATGACTAATATTCTAAACACGTGACCTAAATAATGAAACTGGTATTACCCCATAAAATGTAAGTACCAAAAAAATCACAAAGCAATATTCTTAATCATTCAAGATTAAAAAACAAAACAAATAGCAATCAAAAGATTGAAGAAAAAATTTGAAATAAAAATAAAATAATAAGGGACTAAATTAAAAATTAAAATAAATCAAGAAAATAAAAAAAAAATAGTAATCAAAAGAATGAGTACCAAATTGGATAAGAGAATTAAATTAAACAAATCACAAAGCAATATTCTTAATCATTCAAGATTAAAAAACAAAACAAATAGCAATCAAAAGATTGAAGAAAAAATTTGAAATAAAAATAAAATAATAAGGGACTAAATTAAAAATTAAAATAAATCAAGAAAAAAAAAATAGTAATCAAAAGAATGAGTACCAAATTGGATAAGAAAATTAAATTAAACAAATCACAAAGCAATATTCTTAATCATTCAAGATTAAAAAACAAAACAAATAGCAATCAAAAGATTGAAGAAAAAATTTGAAATAAAAATAAAATAATAAGGGACTAAATTAAAAATTAAAATAAATCAAGAAAATAATAAAAAAAATAGTAATCAAAAGAATGAGTACCAAATTGGATAAGAAAATTAAATTAAACAAAATGTAGATGAATGAAATTGAAAAAACAATTTAAAATAATGAGTACCAAATGGAATACAAAAATCAAATGAAATAAAATGTTAAGGGATGAAATAAAAAAAATAACTTAAAGAAACATTAAAAGCAAAGTAAATAGTAATTAAAAGAATGAGAACATAATTGATACAAATACAAACTTAACATGGCACATTGAATTTTTTTGAAAGAGCTGATATGAAACCCGAGGTTAGGAGAGATAAAAGAGAGAAGAAAAGAAAAAAAAAATTGGAGCCAAACCATTAGGTATAGGGAAAAATAAATTTTAGTTACAATATTTTGGGTTTAGACCAACATTATTGATAGGACTAATACTACTGCCTATATATCATCAAGTAAAATAACAGTATTTAGTCCATTCCGGTAACCAAAGCTTCACTCTTTCCTTTTGATTATGTTGTAATGCTGACTAAATCTAGTCCATAAACCCAGAAACGAAACAAAGTTCGTTCGTTTTCGTCACTGAAGCACTAATCATGCTTAATTTTTAGCTTTGTTGTTAGGGGAAGATATATATATATATATATATATATGTTGATTAGTGCTAGAAGATTGGGTCTTAATGTTGACCTTGTGAAATAAGTTTTTTTCTTTTTCTTATTACGACATTTCCAAGAAATTTAATTTTTTTTTGTTAAAATTTAATATGGTTTATATATTTTGGATCGTTTTGATGTGCTGATATCAAAAATAATTTTTTTTTTTTTAAAAAAAAAAACATTATTGACATGTATTTTGGCACGAAAAGTTATTTGAAAAACAACCGCTATCACACTGCCAACCATACTCACGCTCAATTTATGCTGTATTACTTCTATAAGTTATATGCTTTCACTCCTTGTTTTTGTTGTGTTTGTGTTTCTGGTATTTGGGGTAATAAAAATTTATCCTAGTATTTAAGTTTAACCTGGAGATTGGAGTTTAAGGTGTGGTGGGTAATGCTGGAGGTTTAGCAAGATAAACATGTTTAGCTTTTGATTCTTAATTGCTAAACATCTATTTTAGGCAGTTGATCAAATGTTAATGCATACACTTTAATCTTTTTTTATTTAGATATACCTTCTTCTTTTTTTACTACTCAGATCAAGAAATTTATTGAATTTTCCATTTTCAAATATGGTTTTTTTTATTATTAAAAGTACCCTAAAAATAAGATTATTTTTTATAGATGAAATATTTTAAATTAAAATTAATATATGCCTGCATCTCATTTAGCATCCAACTAGATAAATGGCTCGTGCTAAGTTGTGAGCCGAGTCAAATTATTTTTAAGATAAAAAAAAAACTCAAACAATAATAGTATTTAAAAAAAAAAACAAAACAATTTGCGACTTGAATTATAGATTTGAATGCTTTCAATAATCTCAATTAATTTAATAATATGATTAAAAAAACTAACAATATATATAAAAAAGTCACCGAAGACTAATAAAAAAAAAGAATATTTGCTAATATTATAAAAATATACCCTTTATGTATTCTTGAAAAGTGTCAGCGATTTTATTTGATAACAAAGTAAAATTGAAAGAGAACGAGATAACCTCATTAAAAAAAATTAAAGTTCAATTACCAGAAAATCAAAAATTAAAGGACAAACTAAAACAAAATAATTTTAAAAAAGAATAAAAAATCCTAACTCGAGTTAGTATGCTAAATTCATGACTTAGTTATGAGACAGAGATAACTTCATATAGAACAAATTGAAAAAAACAATGGAAACCAACTCTCAAACGAACTAAATGATGAAAGACAAAACTAAAAAAAAAAACCAAGTCAATCCAGGTTAACTTGATTAACTTGTGATTTGAAATATGAGATTGGAATAACCTCACAGAAAGAAAAGCGAAACAAATCATGAATTTCAAGGTCCAATAACCTAATGTCGAACAATGAAATTAAAAAAAATTAATTTATAAAAAAGAACCTAAAAAAGATCAAGGTTAAATCATGTTACTATTTAAAACCCGTGACGTAGGTAATGAGACCAAGATTATCAAAACAAACACGAAAAAGTGACAAAGCAAAATTCATAATCATTCTAGATTAAAAAACAAAAAAACAAAAGCAATTAAAAGAATGAGAACCAAATTTTGTATAAAAATAAAATGAAATAAAATAATGAGGGACTAAATTGAGAAATAAAATAAATCAAGAAAAAAAAAAGCAATCAAATGAATGAGTAACAAATTGCATAAAAAATAAAATGAAATAAAATTACAATGGATGAAATAAAAAAAATATATCAAGAAAAATGATAAAAAAAAAAACAAAAAAATAGCAATTAAAAGAACGAGAACAAAATTGAATAAAAAAACTAAATAAAATAAAATGTCAAAAGATGAAATTGAAAAAATATCAACTTTAAAAAAGCATTAAAAACAAAACAAGTAATGATTAAAATAATGAGAACAAAATGAATACAAATACAAATTGAACATAACACATTTAATTTTTAAAAGTGATGACATGAAACTCCTGGCTAGGAGAGAGAAAAGAGGGAGGAAAAGAAAAAAGCGTATTGTAGCCCAATCACTACGCTACTATTTTACTTTTAAGGATATTTAAACTATTTTACTTCGTTTTTAAAATGTTTAAAAACTAATTTGTTCTCATTTAATATGACAAATTGACCATGATAATATATCACATATGAGGTTGAGGGGTTGAATGATGAAGAAGCTCTTCAACTCTTTAGCTCAAAAGCCTTGAAGAATTGAATCCCCACAATTGATCACAGACACTTGATAGCACAGATTGTAAGGCATGTACAAGGTAATCCGTTGGCTCTTAAAGTTTTGGGTTACTCTCTTTTGGGTTCCTCTCTTAAAGTTTTGGGTTCCCTACCAAATTATAATATAATGTGAAAGGCAACAAAGTTTACGCGCAAACACTTTTTTTTTCCCCCTTTTACGCGCAAGCACTTGGATGGAAGACTTGCTGTTCAAAGTCTTGCCATTAACAGATTCTTCACTCTCTTTTTTTCCTTTCCCTTTTTGTTTCCCTTTTTTTTCCCGCCAAATTACAAAATAATAATAATAATATCAAGCCTTTTGTGGTTAATGAAAATTTCTAGGAAGTCAATAATGTGAACCATCTGTAATGTACTAAGAAAATATTTGGATTTGAGTTTTTTTTATTTTAAATTATTTTTTTTTAATTTTATATTAATGTGATGTGTTGATATTAAAAATAAATTTTTAAAAATAAAAAATATTATTTTAATGTAATGTATTTCTAAAAAAACACTTTAAAAAACAATTGTTACCAAATATTAAACAGGTTCTCTAACAAGTTCAATTCTTCTCAATTAAATCATCATCACCATTATAATATAATGCGATAGTAAAAATATTGTAATTATTTTTTAATTAAAAATACATCAAAATAATATTTTTTATAATATCCCGAGAAAATATTTGAATTTAAAATTTTTAAATTTTTAAAATTTTTAAAATAATATAGTCATTTTACTATGCTACCAAAATATTAAAAAATGAATCCTTAGTTTTAAAATTTTACTTTTTAGAATATTTAAATCATTCCTAAGTGCTTCAAAACGTTTAAAATTTGATTTATCTCCTATAAATATGAAGTATGAACATTATCTAAAGCCACCGTTAAGGCAAGAAAAACGTAATTTCCAGAAAACACGTAATGTCAAGGCAGCTCAGATTAATATAAAAACATTATCTAACACGCTGCCCAAACGCGCACTCGCCGGGAAGACTAAAGGTCAAGTCGTCGTCGTCCCCATCAACATGGTTATTATTGCCCGAGCATCAAGAAGAGGATGGGCCCCATCCCCCGTCCCTTCCTCTCTCCTTCAAGACTTCTTCTTCTTCTTCACAACATATATATATATATATATATATATATATATATATATATATTATTCTAGATTTTTTACTATTCTAGATGCAAAATGCTTAGACTGACATGATTGCTATTTTAATTTTAAAAAGATTAATATTAACCCTGCTGTGAATCGCATGCCGATACAGTAGTTAATGTACTTAAGGAATGACCCGGGACATAAGTGTTTACTGTGTAAAGAAAATATATAATAAAAAAGTTGAATAGAAAATAACAAAAGATCCTAAAGCTACTAATACGCCAAGCCAAGGGAATAGCTAATCATTTTTAAATATTAAAAAATTTACAATACAAATAACACTAATTATTGGGAGGCAAAAAAAGTCCTCGACACGCGCAAACACTTGGACTGAATACATGGAATGTTTTTTATGTAAGTGTAGCAGGTAGTTCTTGTTTTTTCTATTAAAAAAATTATATAATATTTTTTATTTTTAAAAAATTATTTTTGATATTAGTACATAAAAATATTAATTTTTTTTTTTATAAAAACATTATTTATACCAAAAAGACAAACAGCATATATATACAAGGAAAAAGGAAAAGGCATCTGTTAAATAGATTGTGTGTAATGAACTGGAAGGAAGCGTGTAAAAAGAAGAAATAATTATAATTACATGGCTGCATGCCAATTATGTTGCCTAAAGCAGTAAACAGAACCAATTATGTTGGTATATATATACACACCAACAAAGATACATCATACAGAAATGTCACAATCCCACTTTAGCTTAGTATATAATATATATCCTTATATATATATATAGAAGGAAAAAGGAAACACGTAATTTCGAAAAGGCATCCATTAATTTTAATAAACTTGCCATGAATTTTAATAAACTTCTCCATCTTTTCTCCAAAAGACAGAGGAAGAAGAAGAAAAAAGGCATTCTACTAAAGCCCTGTCATGTCTGGCCGGAGTTGAAAAGAATAGTAGCCGTAATTTAAGCATGGGGAAATTATTTATTTCTTCCAATGTTCAATTGTTTATGTTCCAACAACACCGATGGCCGGTGATCCCTTTAAAAGGAAAAAGGAAAAAGGAAAAAGGAAAAGGCATCTGCCGATTTATTTGAATAGAGTGTGTGCAATGAGGTGGAAGGAAGCATGTAAAAAGAAGAAGTAATTATAATTACATGGCTGCATGCCAATTATGTTGCCTAAAGCAGTAAGCAGAACCAGTAATGTGATTTTGAATCGCTTTTATATTAAAATCGTAGTTTAAAATAGCGGTTTTTTTAAAACTAGTTTTTTTTTTTAAAATAAAATCAAACCATATTATATATTTCTCTAACTGTATCAATTTGTTTTTTTTTTTTTAAATTCCTATTATTGGAGTAGAGTAACAAGTTCAAAACATTAAAAGACTAAAACATTTTAATTCCAGATTAATTTTTTTGTATTTAAAAGTAATGTAATCATTTTATCATGCTATCAAAACATTAAAAGACTGAAACATCTACTTTAATTTTTTTTTTAAGGATATTTAAATAATTCTATTATAATTATAAAATATTAAAAAATTAATTTATTCTCAATCAATATAATAATAATGACAAATAAACTTAATTAAAAAGGTTATATTGCTCTCGATCAAATAACAAAAGATCTGCTACTCCGCTAAGGGAACAGCTAATACATTTGAAATATGAAAAAAGTTATCTATATATCACAGCTGTGATGTGATAAACAAGAATCTATATGATTTTGATTTTTAAAAATTATTTTTATACCAGTAAATTACAATAATAAAAAAAATAATTTTAAAAAAATTAAAATTTATAAAAAAACACTGCGAATACCATAAAAACAAAACAATGTATAAATGCCTTTTCCTATCACATCACTTTGTAACTGGGAAATTTCCAGGAAATCAACAATGTGCAATCTTGTAATGTTCTAAGAAAATTCTTGGATTTGATGCCTATAAATTATACATATGCCTAAGGCAGGGTCTTAAACACGTAAAGCCTAAGCTAGTGATTCAAAATCAGCCT
>CAXHTJ010001171.1:0-31726 GCA_964019445.1 Populus tremula
ACCGGAACGCTGTTCCACGGCTGACGTTGAAATCTACAGCGTCAATCGACTACGTCACAATAAAAAATCATTGACAAAAAACTGAGTCCCTAGCGACCAAGAAATCATCTTCGGAACCCAATTCCACGCCTGAAGCTGAAATCTAAAGCGCCCATGGACTACGTAAGAATCAGAAAATCATTGAAGAAAATCGAGTCCCTAAGCGACCCATAAATTATCTACGAAACCTAGTTCAACGGCTGACGCTGCTGAAATCCTCAGCGCCTATAGAGTACGTCAGAATCAGAAAGCAGTGACGAATACTGCTGAGACCCTAGCGAACAAGAAATCATCTCCGGAACCCAGTTCCACGGCTGACGCTGAAATCTACAACGCCCATCAACTACGTCAGAATATCAGAAATCATTGACGAAAGCCGAGTCCCTAGCGAGCCATAAATCATCCCCGGAACCCAGTTCCACGGCTGACGCTGAAATCTACAGCGACCATAGACTACGTCAGAATCAGATATCCTGGACGAAAACCGAGTCCTTAGCGACCCATAAATCAACCCGGAACCCAGTTCCACGGCTGACGCTGAAATATTCAGCGCCTATAGACTACGTTAGAATCAGAAATCAGTGATGAATACTGAGACCCTAGCGAACCAGAAATCATCTCCGGAACCCAATTCCACGGCTGATGCTAAAATCTAAAGCGCCCCATGGACTACGTCAGATATCAGAAATCATTGAAGAAAACCAAGTCCCTAGCGACCCATAAATTATCTCCGGAACCTAGTTCCACCGCTGACGCTGAAATCTTCAGCGCCTATAGACTACGTCAGAATCAGAAATCGTTGACGAAAACGGAGTCCCTAGCGAGCCATAAATCATCACCGGAACGCTGTTCCACGGCTGACGTTGAAATCTACAGCGTCAATCGACTACGTCAGAATAAAAAATAATTTACAAAAACTGAGTCCCTAGCGACCAAGAAATCATCTTCGGAACCCAATTCCACGGCTAACGCTGAAATCTTCAGCGCCTATAGACTACGTCAGAATCAGATACCCTTTGACGAAAACCGAGAACCTAGCGACCCATAAATCATCCCGAAACCCAGTTCCACGGCTGACGCTTGAATCTACAGCGTCAATCGACTACGTCAGAATAAAAATCATTGACAAAAACTGAGTCCCTAGTGACCAAGAAATCATCTTCGGAACCCAGTTCCACGGCTGACGCTGAAATCTAAAGCGCCCATGGACTACGTCAGAATCAGAAATCATTGAAGAAAACCGAGTCCCTAGCGAACCCATAAATTATCTACGGAACCTAGTTCCCACGGCTGACGGTGAAATCTACAGTGCCTATAGACTACGTCAGAATCAGAAATCAGTGATGAATAATGAGACCCTAGCAAACCAGAAATCATCTCCGGAACCTAGTTCCACGGAAGACGCTGGAATCTTCAGCGCCTATAGACTACTACGTCTGAATCAGAAATTGTTGACGAAAAAGAAGTCCCTAGCGAGCCATAAATCAACACCGGAACGCTGTTCCCGGCTGACGTTGAAATCTACAGCGTCAATCGACTACGTCAGATAAAAAATCATTGACAAAAACTAAGACCCTAGCGAACCAGAAATCATCTCCGGAACCTAGTTCCACGGAAGACGCTGAAATCTTCAGCTCCTATAGACTACGTCTGAATCAGAAATTGTTGACGAAATCAGAGTCCCTAGCGAGCCATAAATCAACACCGGAACGGTGTTCCACGGCTGACGCTGAAATCTACAGCGTCTATCGACTACGTCAGAATAAGAAATCATTGACAAAAACCGAGTCCCTAGCGACCCATAAATCATCCCCGGAACCCATTTCCACGGCTGACGCTGAAATCTTCAGCCCCTATAGACTACGTCAAAATCAGATATCCTTGATGAAAACCGAGAACCTAGCGACCCATAAATCATCCCCGGAACCCAGTTCCATGGCTCACGCTGAAATCTTCAGCGCCTATAAACTACGTCAGAATCAGAAATCGTTGACGAAAACGGAGTCCCTTGCGAGCCATAGATCATCCGGAACGCGTTCCACGGCTGAAGTTGAAATCTACAGCGTCAATCGACAACGTTAGAATAAAAAATCATTGACAAAAACTAAGACCCTAGCGAACCAGAAATCATCTCCGGAACCTAGTTCCACGGAAGACGCTGAACTTCAGCTCCTATAGACTACGTTGAATCAGAAATTGTTGACGAAAACAGAGTCCCTAGCGAGCCATAAATCAACACCGGAACGCGTTCCACGGCTGACGCTGAATCTACAGCGTCAATCGACTACGTCAAAATAAAAAATCATTGACAAAAACTCAGACCCTAGAGAACCAGAAATCATCTCCGGAACCTAGTTCCACGGAAGACGCTGAAATCTTCAGTTCCTATAGACTACGTCTGAATCAGAAATTGTTGACGAAAATAGAATCCCTAGCGAGCCATAAATCAACACCGGAACGCTGTTCCACGGCTGACGCTGAAATCTACAGCGTCAATCGACTACTCAGAATAGAAATCATTGACAAAAACCGAGTCCCTAGCGACCCATAAAATCCCCGCAACCAGTTCCAAGGCTGACACTGAAATCTTCAGCGCCTATAGACTACGTCATAATCAGAAATCGTTGACGAAAACGGAGTCCCTTGCGAGCCATAAATCATCACCGGAACGCTGTCCACGGCTGACGTTGAAATCTACAGCGTCAATCGACTACGTCACAATAAAAAATCATTGACAAAAACTGAGTCCTAGCGACCAAGAAATCATCTTCGGAACCCAATTCCACGCCTGAAGCTGAATCTAAACGCCCATGACTACGTAAGAATCAGAAATCATTGAAGAAAATCGAGTCCCTACGACCCATAATATCTACGAAACCTAGTTCACGGCTGACGCTGAAATCCTCAGCGCCTATAGAGTACGTCAGAATCAGAAATCAGTGACGAATACTGAGACCCTAGCGAACAAGAAATCATCTCCGGAACCCAGTTCCACGGCTGACGCTGAAATCTACAACGCCCATCAACTACGTCAGAATCAGAAATCATTGACGAAAGCCGAGTCCCTAGCGAGCCATAATCATCCCGGAACCCAGTTCCACGGCTGACGCTGAAATCTACAGCGACCATAGACTACGTCAGAATCAGATATCCTGGACGAAAACCGAGTCCTTAGCGACCCATAAATCAACCCGGAACCCAGTTCCAGGCTGACGCTGAAATATTCAGCGCCTATAGACTACGTTAGAATCAGAAATCAGTGATGAATACTGAGACCCTAGCGAACCAGAAATCATCTCCGGAACCCAATTCCAACGGCTGATGCTAAAATCTAAAGCGCCCATGGACTACGTCAGAATCAGAAATCATTGAAGAAAACCAAGTCCCTAGCGACCCATAAATTATCTCCGGAACCTAGTTCCACCGCTGACGCTGAAATCTTCAGCGCCTATAGACTACGTCATAATCAGAAATCGTTGACGAAAACGGAGTCCCTTGCGAGCCATAAATCATCACACGGAACGCTGTTCCACGGCTGACGTTGAAATCTACAGCGTCAATCGACTACGTCAGAAATAAAAAATAATTTACAAAAACTGAGTCCCTAGCGACCAAGAAATCATCTTCGGAACCCAATTCCACGGCTAACGCTGAAATCTTCAGCGCCTATAGACTACGTCAGAATCAGATACCCTTGACGAAAACCGAGAACCTAGCGACCCATAAATCATCCCCGAAACCCAGTTCCACGGCTGACGCTGAAATCTACAGCGTCAATCGACTACGTCAGAATAAAATCATTGACAAAAACTGAGTCCCTAGTGACCAAGAAATCATCTTCGGAACCCAGTTCCACGGCTGACGCTGAAATCTAAAGCGCCCATGGACTACGTCAGAATCAGAAATCATTGAAGAAAACCGAGTCCCTAGCGACCCATAAATTATCTAACGGAACCTAGTTCCACGGCTGACGGTGAAATCTACAGTGCTATAGACTACGTCAGAAATCAGAAATCAGTGATGAATAATGAGACCCTAGCAAACCAGAAATCATCTCCGGAACCTAGTTCCACGGAAGACGCTGGAATCTTCAGCGCCTATAGACTACGTCTGAATCAGAAATTGTTGACGAAAAAGAGTCCCTAGCGAGCCATAAATCAACACCGGAACGCTGTTTCCACGGGCTGACGTTGAAATCTACAGCGTAATCGACTACGTCAGAAATAAAAAATCATTGGACAAAAACTAAGACCCTAGCGAACCAAGAAATCATCTCCGGAACCTAGTTCCACGGAAGACGCTGAAATCTTCAGCTCCTATAGACTACGTCTGAATCAGAAATTGTTGACGAAATCAGAGTCCCTAAGCGAGCCATAAATCAACACCGGAACGGTGTCCACGGCTGACGCTGAAATCTACAGCGTCTATCGACTACGTCAGAATAAGAAATCATTGACAAAAACCGAGTCCCTAGCGACCCATAAATCATCCCCGGAACCCATTTCCACGGCTGACGCTGAAATCTTCAGCCCCTATAGACTACGTCAAAATCAGATATCCTTGATGAAAACCGAGAACCTAGCGACCCATAAAATCATCCCCGAACCCAGTTCCATGGCTCACGCTGAAATCTTCAGCGCCTATAAACTACGTCAGAATCAGAAATCGTTGACGAAAACGGAGTCCCTTGCGAGCCATAGATCATCACCGGAACGCTGTTCCACGGCTGAAGTTGAAATCTACAGCGTCAATCGACAACGTTTAGAATAAAAAATCATTGACAAAAACTAAGACCCTAGCGACCCAGAAATCATCTCCGGAACCTAGTGAGATCGGAAGAGCGGTTCAGCAGGAATGCCGAGACCGATCTCGTATGCCGTCTTCTGCTTGCTGAGTCGGAGACACGCAGGGATGAGATGGCGGCCGCACTGACCCTATAGTGAGTCGTATTAATTTCAAATCATACCAACATGGTCAAATAAAACGAAAGGCTCAGTCGAAAGACTGGGCCTTTCGTTTTAATCTGATCGGCACGTAAGAGGTTCCAACTTTCACCATAATGAAATAAGATCACTACCGGGCGTATTTTTTGAGTTATCGAGATTTTCAGGAGCTAAGGAAGCTAAAATGGAGAAAAAAATCACTGGATATACCACCGTTGATATATCCCAATGGCATCGTAAAGAACATTTTGAGGCATTTCAGTCAGTTGCTCAATGCACCTATAACCAGACCGTTCAGCTGGATATTACGGCCTTTTTAAAGACCGTAAAGAAAAATAAGCACAAGTTTTATCCGGCCTTTATTCACATTCTTGCCCGCCTGATGAATGCTCATCCGGAATTTCGTATGGCAATGAAAGACGGTGAGCTGGTGATATGGGATAGTGTTCACCCTTGTTACACCGTTTCCATGAGCAAACTGAAACGTTTTCATCGCTCTGGAGTGAATACCACGACGATTTTCCGGCAGTTTCTACACATATATTCGCAAGATGTGGCGTGTTACGGTGAAAACCTGGCCTATTTCCCTAAAGGGTTTATTGAGAATATGTTTTTCGTCTCAGCCAATCCCTGGGTGAGTTTCACCAGTTTTGATTTAAACGTGGCCAATATGGACAACTTCTTCGCCCCCGTTTTCACCATGGGCAAATATTATACGCAAGGCGACAAGGTGCTGATGCCGCTGGCGATTCAGGTTCATCATGCCGTTTGTGATGGCTTCCATGTCGGCAGAATGCTTAATGAATTACAACAATACTGCGATGAGTGGCAGGGCGGGGCGTAACCTACGTGACAGAAGTCAAAAGCCTCCGTCGGAGGCTTTTGACTTTCTGCTTGATCGGCCGCATCGAATATAACTCGTATAATGTATGCTATACGAAGTTATTAGCGATGAGCTCGGACTTCCATTGTTCATTCCACGGACAAAAACAGAGAAAGGAAACGACAGAGGCCAAAAAAGCTCGCTTTTAGCACCTGTCGTTTCCTTTCTTTCAGAGGGTATTTTAAATAAAAACATTAAGTTATGACGAAGAAGAACGGAAACGCCTCTTAAACCGGAAAATTTCATAAATAGCGAAAACCCGCGAGGTTCGCCGCCCCGTAACCTGTCGGATCACCGGAAAGGACCCGTAAAGTGATAATGATTATCATCTACATATCACAACGCGCGTGGAGGCCATCAAACCACGTCAAATAATCAATTATGACGCAGGTATCGTATTAATTGATCTGCATCAACTTAACGTAAAAGCAACTTCAGACAATACAAATCAGCGACACTGAATACGGGGCAACCTCATGTCCGAGCTCGCGAGCTCGTCGACAGCGACACACTTGCATCGGATGCAGCCCGGTTAACGTGCCGGCACGGCCTGGGTAACCAGGTATTTTGTCCACATAACCGTGCGCAAAATGTTGTGGATAAGCAGGACACAGCAGCAATCCACAGCAGGCATACAACCGCACACCGAGGTTACTCCGTTCTACAGGTTACGACGACCATGTCAATACTTGCCCTTGACAGGCATTGATGGAATCGTAGTCTCACGCTGATAGTCTGATCGACAATACAAGTGGGACCGTGGTCCCAGACCGATAATCAGACCGACAACACGAGTGGGATCGTGGTCCCAGACTAATAATCAGACCGACGATACGAGTGGGACCGTGGTCCCAGACTAATAATCAGACCGACGATACGAGTGGGACCGTGGTTCCAGACTAATAATCAGACCGACGATACGAGTGGGACCGTGGTCCCAGACTAATAATCAGACCGACGATACGAGTGGGACCATGGTCCCAGACTAATAATCAGACCGACGATACGAGTGGGACCGTGGTCCCAGTCTGATTATCAGACCGACGATACGAGTGGGACCGTGGTCCCAGACTAATAATCAGACCGACGATACGAGTGGGACCGTGGTCCCAGACTAATAATCAGACCGACGATACGAGTGGGACCGTGGTCCCAGTCTGATTATCAGACCGACGATACAAGTGGAACAGTGGGCCCAGAGAGAATATTCAGGCCAGTTATGCTTTCTGGCCTGTAACAAAGGACATTAAGTAAAGACAGATAAACGTAGACTAAAACGTGGTCGCATCAGGGTGCTGGCTTTTCAAGTTCCTTAAGAATGGCCTCAATTTTCTCTATACACTCAGTTGGAACACGAGACCTGTCCAGGTTAAGCACCATTTTATCGCCCTTATACAATACTGTCGCTCCAGGAGCAAACTGATGTCGTGAGCTTAAACTTGTTCTTGATGCAGATGACGTTTTAAGCACAGAAGTTAAAAGAGTGATAACTTCTTCAGCTTCAAATATCACCCCAGCTTTTTTCTGCTCATGAAGGTTAGATGCCTGCTGCTTAAGTAATTCCTCTTTATCTGTAAAGGCTTTTTGAAGTGCATCACCTGACCGGGCAGATAGTTCACCGGGGTGAGAAAAAAGAGCAACAACTGATTTAGGCAATTTGGCGGTGTTGATACAGCGGGTAATAATCTTACGTGAAATATTTTCCGCATCAGCCAGCGCAGAAATATTTCCAGCAAATTCATTCTGCAATCGGCTTGCATAACGCTGACCACGTTCATAAGCACTTGTTGGGCGATAATCGTTACCCAATCTGGATAATGCAGCCATCTGCTCATCATCCAGCTCGCCAACCAGAACACGATAATCACTTTCGGTAAGTGCAGCAGCTTTACGACGGCGACTCCCATCGGCAATTTCTATGACACCAGATACTCTTCGACCGAACGCCGGTGTCTGTTGACCAGTCAGTAGAAAAGAAGGGATGAGATCATCCAGTGCGTCCTCAGTAAGCAGCTCTTGGTCACGTTCATTACCTGACCATACCCGAGAGGTCTTCTCAACACTATCACCCCGGAGCACTTCAAGAGTAAACTTCACATCCCGACCACATACAGGCAAAGTAATGGCATTACCGCGAGCCATTACTCCTACGCGCGCAATTAACGAATCCACCATCGGGGCAGCTGGTGTCGATAACGAAGTATCTTCAACCGGTTGAGTATTGAGCGTATGTTTTGGAATAACAGGCGCACGCTTCATTATCTAATCTCCCAGCGTGGTTTAATCAGACGATCGAAAATTTCATTGCAGACAGGTTCCCAAATAGAAAGAGCATTTCTCCAGGCACCAGTTGAAGAGCGTTGATCAATGGCCTGTTCAAAAACAGTTCTCATCCGGATCTGACCTTTACCAACTTCATCCGTTTCACGCACAACATTTTTTAGAACCATGCTTCCCCAGGCATCCCGAATTTGCTCCTCCATCCACGGGGACTGAGAGCCATTACTATTGCTGTATTTGGTAAGCAAAATACGAACATCAGGCTCGAACCCTTTAAGATCAACGTTCTTGAGCAGATCACGAAGCATATCGAAAAACTGCAGTGCGGAGGTGTAGTCAAACAACTCAGCAGGCGTGGGAACAATCAGCACATCAGCAGCACATACGACATTAATCGTGCCGATACCCAGGTTAGGCGCGCTGTCAATAACTATGACATCATAGTCATGAGCAACAGTTTCAATGGCCAGTCGGAGCATCAGGTGTGGATCGGTGGGCAGTTTACCTTCATCAAATTTGCCCATTAACTCAGTTTCAATACGGTGCAGAGCCAGACAGGAAGGAATAATGTCAAGCCCCGGCCAGCAAGTGGGCTTTATTGCATAAGTGACATCGTCCTTTTCCCCAAGATAGAAAGGCAGGAGAGTGTCTTCTGCATGAATATGAAGATCTGGAACCCATCCGTGATACATTGAGGCTGTTCCCTGGGGGTCGTTACCTTCCACGAGCAAAACACGTAGCCCCTTCAGAGCCAAATCCTGAGCAAGATGAACAGAAACAGAGGTTTTGTAAACGCCTCCTTTATGGGCAGCAACCCCGATCACCGGTGGAAATACGTCTTCAGCACGTCGCAATCGCGTTCCAAACACATCACGCATATGATTAATTTGTTCAATTGTATAACCAACACGTTGCTCAACCCGTCCTCGAATTTCCATATCCGGGTGCGGTAGTCGCCCTGCTTTCTCGGCATCTCTGATAGCCTGAGAAGAAACCCCAACTAAATCCGCTGCTTCACCTATTCTCCAGCGCCGGGTTATTTTCCTCGCTTCCGGGCTGTCATCATTAAACTGTGCAATGGCGATAGCCTTCGTCATTTCATGACCAGCGTTTATGCACTGGTTAAGTGTTTCCATGAGTTTCATTCTGAACATCCTTTAATCATTGCTTTGCGTTTTTTTATTAAATCTTGCAATTTACTGCAAAGCAACAACAAAATCGCAAAGTCATCAAAAAACCGCAAAGTTGTTTAAAATAAGAGCAACACTACAAAAGGAGATAAGAAGAGCACATACCTCAGTCACTTATTATCACTTGCGCTCGCCGCAGCCGTGTAACCGAGCATAGCGAGCGAACTGGCGAGGAAGCAAAGAAGAACTGTTCTGTCAGATAGCTCTTACGCTCAGCGCAAGAAGAAATATCCACCGTGGGAAAAACTCCAGGTAGAGGAACACACGCGGATAGCCAATTCAGAGTAATAAACTGTGATAATCAACCCTCATCAATGATGACGAACTAACCCCCGATATCAGGTCACATGACGAAGGGAAAGAGAAGGAAATCAACTGTGACAAACTGCCCTCAAATTTGGCTTCCTTAAAAATTACAGTTCAAAAAGTATGAGAAAATCCATGCAGGCTGAAGGAAACAGCAAAACTGTGACAAATTACCCTCAGTAGGTCAGAACAAATGTGACGAACCACCCTCAAATCTGTGACAGATAACCCTCAGACTATCCTGTCGTCATGGAAGTGATATCGCGGAAGGAAAATACGATATGAGTCGTCTGGCGGCCTTTCTTTTTCTCAATGTATGAGAGGCGCATTGGAGTTCTGCTGTTGATCTCATTAACACAGACCTGCAGGAAGCGGCGGCGGAAGTCAGGCATACGCTGGTAACTTTGAGGCAGCTGGTAACGCTCTATGATCCAGTCGATTTTCAGAGAGACGATGCCTGAGCCATCCGGCTTACGATACTGACACAGGGATTCGTATAAACGCATGGCATACGGATTGGTGATTTCTTTTGTTTCACTAAGCCGAAACTGCGTAAACCGGTTCTGTAACCCGATAAAGAAGGGAATGAGATATGGGTTGATATGAACACTGTAAAGCCCTCTGGATGGACTGTGCGCACGTTTGATAAACCAAGGAAAAGATTCATAGCCTTTTTCATCGCCGGCATCCTCTTCAGGGCGATAAAAAACCACTTCCTTCCCCGCGAAACTCTTCAATGCCTGCCGTATATCCTTACTGGCTTCCGCAGAGGTCAATCCGAATATTTCAGCATATTTAGCAACATGGATCTCGCAGATACCGTCATGTTCCTGTAGGGTGCCATCAGATTTTCTGATCTGGTCAACGAACAGATACAGCATACGTTTTTGATCCCGGGAGAGACTATATGCCGCCTCAGTGAGGTCGTTTGACTGGACGATTCGCGGGCTATTTTTACGTTTCTTGTGATTGATAACCGCTGTTTCCGCCATGACAGATCCATGTGAAGTGTGACAAGTTTTTAGATTGTCACACTAAATAAAAAAGAGTCAATAAGCAGGGATAACTTTGTGAAAAAACAGCTTCTTCTGAGGGCAATTTGTCACAGGGTTAAGGGCAATTTGTCACAGACAGGACTGTCATTTGAGGGTGATTTGTCACACTGAAAGGGCAATTTGTCACAACACCTTCTATAGAACCAGCATGGATAAAGGCCTACAAGGCGCTCTAAAAAAGAAGATCTAAAAACTATAAAAAAAATAATTATAAAAATATCCCCGTGGATAAGTGGATAACCCCAAGGGAAGTTTTTTCAGGCATCGTGTGTAAGCAGAATATATAAGTGCTGTTCCCTGGTGCTTCCTCGCTCACTCGACCGGGAGGGTTCGAGAAGGGGGGGCACCCCCCTTCGGCGTGCGCGGTCACGCGCACAGGGCGCAGCCCTGGTTAAAAACAAGGTTTATAAATATTGGTTTAAAAGCAGGTTAAAAGACAGGTTAGCGGTGGCCGAAAAACGGGCGGAAACCCTTGCAAATGCTGGATTTTTCTGCCTGTGGACAGCCCCTCAAATGTCAATAGGTGCGCCCCTCATCTGTCAGCACTCTGCCCCTCAAGTGTCAAGGATCGCGCCCCTCATCTGTCAGTAGTCGCGCCCCTCAAGTGTCAATACCGCAGGGCACTTATCCCCAGGCTTGTCCACATCATCTGTGGGAAACTCGCGTAAAATCAGGCGTTTTCGCCGATTTGCGAGGCTGGCCAGCTCCACGTCGCCGGCCGAAATCGAGCCTGCCCCTCATCTGTCAACGCCGCGCCGGGTGAGTCGGCCCCTCAAGTGTCAACGTCCGCCCCTCATCTGTCAGTGAGGGCCAAGTTTTCCGCGAGGTATCCACAACGCCGGCGGCCGGCCGCGGTGTCTCGCACACGGCTTCGACGGCGTTTCTGGCGCGTTTGCAGGGCCATAGACGGCCGCCAGCCCAGCGGCGAGGGCAACCAGCCGAGGGCTTCGCCCTGTCGCTCGACTGCGGCGAGCACTACTGGCTGTAAAAGGACAGACCACATCATGGTTCTGTGTTCATTAGGTTGTTCTGTCCATTGCTGACATAATCCGCTCCACTTCAACGTAACACCGCACGAAGATTTCTATTGTTCCTGAAGGCATATTCAAATCGTTTTCGTTACCGCTTGCAGGCATCATGACAGAACACTACTTCCTATAAACGCTACACAGGCTCCTGAGATTAATAATGCGGATCTCTACGATAATGGGAGATTTTCCCGACTGTTTCGTTCGCTTCTCAGTGGATAACAGCCAGCTTCTCTGTTTAACAGACAAAAACAGCATATCCACTCAGTTCCACATTTCCATATAAAGGCCAAGGCATTTATTCTCAGGATAATTGTTTCAGCATCGCAACCGCATCAGACTCCGGCATCGCAAACTGCATCCGGTGCCGGGCAGCCACATCCAGCGCAAAAACCTTCGTGTAGACTTCCGTTGAACTGATGGACTTATGTCCCATCAGGCTTTGCAGAACTTTCAGCGGTATACCGGCATACAGCATGTGCATCGCATAGGAATGGCGGAACGTATGTGGTGTGACCGGAACAGAGAACGTCACACCGTCAGCAGCAGCGGCGGCAACCGCCTCCCCAATCCAGGTCATGACCGTTCTGTCCGTCACTTCCCAGATCCGCGCTTTCTCTGTCCTTCCTGTGCGACGGTTACGCCGCTCCATGAGCTTATCGGGTCCACTCGCGAACGCAGAAAGGCCCACCCGAAGGTGAGCCAGTGTGATTACATTTGCGGCCTAACTGTGGCCAGTCCAGTTACGCTGGAGTCAGTAGTATTTAGGTGACACTATAGAAGCGGCCGCCTATCCCCTGTGTGCCTTGGCAGTCTCAGAATGATACGGCGACCACCGAGATCTACACTCTTTCCCTACACGACGCTCTTCCGATCTCACCCAGGGACCCAGAATCCACCGGCCCTAGTTCCAGGGCTGACGCTGAAATCCAGCGCCCATGGATACGTCAGAATCAGAAATCATTCACAAAACTGGGTCCCTAGGGACCCAGAAATCATCACCGAGAACCCAGTTCCAGGGCTGACGCTGAAATCGTCAGCGCCCATGGACTACGTCAGAATCAGAAATCATTCACGAAAACTGGGTCCCTAGGACCCAGAATCCATCACCGGAACCCAGTTCCAGGGCTGACTGAAATCGTCAGCGCCCATAGACTACGTCAGAATCAGAAATCTTCACGAAAACTGCGTCCTAGGGACCCAGAAATTCTCACCGGAACCCAGTTCCAGGGCTGACGCTGAAATCGTCAGCGCCCATGGACTACGTCAGAATCAGAAAATCATTCACGAAAACTGGTCCCTAGGACCCAGAAATCGTCACCGAACCCAGTTCCAGGGCTGACGCTGAAATCGTCAGCGCCCATGGACTACGTCAGAATCAGAAATCATTCACGAAAACTGCGTCCTAGGGACCCAGAATTCTCACCGGAACCCTTCCAGGGCTGACGCTGAAATCTCACGCCCATGGATACGTCAGAATCAGAAATCATTAACGAAAACTGCGTCCTAGGGACCCAGAAATCACACCGAACCAGTTCCACGGCTGACGCTGAAATCGTCACGCCCATGGGATGATACGTCAGAATCAGAAATCATTCACGAAAACTGCGTCCTAGGGACCCAGAAATCATCACCGGAACCAGTTCCAGGGCTGACGCTGAAATCGTCAGCGCCCATGGACTACGTCAAATCAGAAATCATTCACGAAAACTGGGTCCCTAGGGACCAGAAATCATCACCGGAACCAGTTCCAGGGCTGACGCTGAAATCGTCAGCGCCCATGGATACGTCAAATCAGAAATCATTCACGAAAACTGGGTCCCTAGGGACCTAGAAATCGTCACCGGAACCCAGTTCCACGGCTGACGCTGAAATCGTCAGCGCCCATGGACTACGTCAGAATCAGAAATCATTCACGAAAACTGCGTCCTTAGGGACCCAGAAATCAACACCGGAACCAGTTCCAGGGCTGACGCTGAAATCGTCAGCGCCCATGGACTACGTAGAATCAGAAATCATTCACGAAAACTGGGTCCCTAGGGACCCAGAAATCATCACCGGAACCCAGTTCCAGGGCTGACGCTGAAATCGTCAGCGCCCATGGACTACGTCAGAATCAGAAATCATTCACGAAAACTGGGTCCCTAGGGACCCAGAAATCCTCACCGGAACCCAGTTCCAGGGCTGACGATGAAATCGTCAGCGCCCATAGACTACGTCAGAATCAGAAATCATTCACGAAAACTGCGTCCTAGGGACCCAGAAATCCTCACCGGAACCCAGTTCCAGGGCTGACGCTGAAATCGTCAGCGCCCATGGACTACGGCAGAATGAGAAATCATTCACGAAAACTGGGTCCCTAGGGACCTAGAAATCGTCACCGGAACCCAGTTCCACGGCTGACGCTGAAATCGTCAGCGCCCATGGACTACGTCAGAATCAGAAATCATTCACGAAAACTGCGTCCTTAGGGACCCAGAAATCAACACCGGAACCTAGTTCCAGGGCTGACGCTGAAATCCTCAGCGCCCATGGAGTACGTCAGAATCAGAAATCATTAACGAAAACTGCGTCCTTAGGGACCCAGAAATCATCACCGGAACCAAGTTCCAGGGCTGACGCTGAAATCGTCAGCGCCCATGGATTACGTCAGAATCAGAAATCATTCACGAAAACTGGGTCCCTAGGGACCCAGAAATCATCACCGGAACCCAGTTCCAGGGCTGACGCTGAAATCGTCAGCGCCCATGGACTACGTCAAAATCAGAAATCATTCACGAAAACTAGGTCCCTAGGGACCGAGAAATCGTCACCGGAACCCAGTTCCAGGGCTGACGCTAAAATCGTCAGCGCCCATGGATAGCGTCAGAATCAGAAATCATTCACGAAAACTAGGTCCCTAGGGACCCAGAAATCATTACCGGAACCCAGTTCCAGGGCTGACGCTGAAATCGTCAGCGCCCATGGACTACGTCAGAATCAGAAATCATTCACGAAAACTGCGTCCTTAGGGACCCAGAAATCAACACCGGAACCTAGTTCCAGGGCTGACGCTGAAATCCTCAGCGCCCATGGACTACGTCAGAATCAGAAATCATTCACGAAAACTGGGTCCCTAGGGACCAGAAATCATCACCGGAACCCAGTTCCAGGGCTGACGCTGAAATCGTCAGCGCCCATGGAGTACGTCAGAATCAGAAATCATTCACGAAAACTGCGTCCTTAGGGACCCAGAAATCAACACCGGAACCTAGTTCCAGGGCTGACGGTGAAATCGTCAGCGCCCATGGAGTACGTCAGAATCAAAATCATTCACGAAAATTGCGTCCTTAGGGACCCAGAAATCAACACCGGAACCTAGTTCCAGGGCTGACGCTGAAATCCTCAGCGCCCATGGACTACGTCAGAATCAGAAATCATTCACGAAAACTGGGTCCCTAGGGACCCAGAAATCATCAACGGAACCCAGTTCCAGGGCTGACGCTGCAATCGTCAGCGCCCATGAGTACGTCAGAATCAGAAATCATTCACGAAAACTGGGTACCTAGGGACCCAGAAATCCTCACCGGAACCCAGTTCCAGGGCTGACGCTGAAATCGTCAGCGCCCATGGACTACGTCAGAATCAGAAATCATTCACGAAAACTGGGTCCCTAGGGACCCAGAAATCATCACCGGAACCCAGTTCCAGGGCTGACGCTGAAATCGTCAGCGCCCATGGACTACGTCAGAATCAGAAATCATTCACGAAAACTGGGTCCCTAGGGACCTAGAAATCCTCACGGAACCCAGGTCCAGGGCTGACGCTGAAATCGTCATCGCCCATAGAGTACGTCAGAATCAGAAATCATTAACGAAAACTGCGTCCCTAGGGACCCAGAAATCATCACCGAAACCCAGTTCCAGGGCTGACGCTGAAATAGTCAGCGCCCATAGAGTACGTCAGAATCAGAAATCATTCATGAAAACTGCGTCCCTAGGGACCCAGAAATCAACACCGGAACCTAGTTCCAGGGCTGACGCTGAAATCCTCAGCGCCCATGGACTACGTCAGAATCAGAAATCATTCACGAAAACTGGGTCCCTAGGGACCCAGAAATCATCACGAACCAGTTCCAGGGCTGACGCTGAAATCGTCAGCGCCCATGAGTACGTCAGAATCAGAAATCATTCACGAAAACTGGGTCCCTAGGGACCAAGAAATCATCACGGAACCCAGTTCCAGGGCTGACGCTGAAATCGTCAGCGCCCATGGACTACGTCAGAATCAGAAATCATTCACGAAAACTGGGTCCCTAGGGACCCAAAAATCATCACCGGAACCCAGTTCCAGGGCTGACGCTGAAATAGTCAGCGCCCATGGAGTACGTGAGAATCAGAAATCATTCACGAAAACTGGGTCCCTAGGGACCGAGAAATCATCACCGGAACCCAGTTCCAGGGCTGACGCTGAAATCGTCAGCGCCCATGGAGTACGTCAGAATCACAAATCATTCACGAAAACTGCGTCCTTAGGGACCCAGAAATCAACACCGGAACCTAGTTCCAGGGCTGACGCTGAAATCCTCAGCGCCCAATGGACTACGTCAGAATCACAAATCATTCACGAAAATTGCGTCCTTAGGGACCCAGAAATCAACATCGGAACCTAGTTCCAGGGCTGACGCTGAAATCCTCAGCGCCCAACGGACTACGTCAGAATCAGAAATCATTCACGAAAACTGGGTCCCTAGGGACCCAAAAATCATCACCGGAACCCAGTTCCAGGGCTGACGCTGAAATAGTCAGCGCCCATGGAGTACGTGAGAATCAGAAATCATTCACGAAAACTGGGTCCTTAGGGACCGAGAAATCATCACCGGAACCCAGTTCCAGGGCTGACGCTGCAATCGTCAGCGCCCATTGAGTACGTCAGAATCAGAAATCATTCACGAAAACTGGGTACCTAGGGACCAAGAAATCATCACCGGAACCCAGTTCCAGGGCTGACGGTGAAATCGTCAGCGCCCATGGACTACGTGAGAATCAGAAATCATTCACGAAAACTGAGTCCCTAGGGACCGAGAAATCATCACCGGAACCCAGTTCCAGGGCTGACGCTGAAATCGTCAGCGCCCATGGAGTACGTCAGAATCAGAAATCATTCACGAAAACTGCGTCCTTAGGGACCCAGAAATCAACACCGGAACCTAGTTCCAGGGCTGACGGTGAAATCGTCAGCGCCCATGGAGTACGTCAGAATCAAAAATCATTCACGAAAATTGCGTCCTTAGGGACCCAGAAATCAACACCGGAACCCAGTTCCAGGGCTGACGCTGAAATCGTCAGCGCCCATGGACTACGTCAGAATCAGAAATCATTCACGAAAACTGGGTCCCTAGGGACCCAGAAATCATCACCGGAACCCAGTTCCAGGGCTGACGCTGAAATCGTCAGCGCCCATGGACTACGTCAGAATCAGAAATCATTCACGAAAACTGGGTCCCTAGGGACCCAGAAATCTCACCGGAACCCAGTTCCAGGGCTGACGCTGAAATCGTCAGCGCCCATGGACTACGTCAGAATCAGAAATCATTCACGAAAACTGGGTCCCTAGGGACCCAGAAATCATCACCGGAACCCAGTTCCAGGGCTGACGCTGAAATCGTCAGCGCCCATGGACTACGTCAGAATCAGAAATCATTCACGAAAACTGGGTCCCTAGGGACCTAGAAATCGTCACCGGAACCCAGTTCCAGGGCTGACGCTGAAATCGTCAGCGCCCATGGAGTACGTCAGAATCAGAAATCATTCACGAAAACTGCGTCCCTAGGGACCCAGAAATCATCACCGAAACCCAGTTCCAGGGCTGACGCTGAAATCGTCAGCGCCCATAGAGTACGTCAGAATCAGAAATCATTCACGAAAACTGCGTCCCTAGGGACCCAGAAATCACACCGGAACCCAGTTCCAGGGCTGACGCTGAAATCGTCAGCGCCCATGGACTACGTCAGAATCAGAAATCATTCACGAAAACTGGGTCCCTAGGGACCCAGAAATCATCACCGGAACCCAGTTCCAGGGCTGACGCTGAAATCGTCAGCGCCCATTGAGTACGTCAGAATCAGAAATCATTCACGAAAACTGGGTCCCTAGGGACCCAGAAATCATCACCGGAACCCAGTTCCAGGGCTGACGCTGAAATCGTCAGCGCCCATGGACTACGTCAGAATCAGAAATCATTCACGAAAACTGGGTCCCTAGGACCCAGAAATCATCACCGGAACCAGTTCCACGGCTGACGCTGAAATCGTCAGCGCCCATGGACTACGTCAGAATAAAAATCATTCACGAAAACTGAGTCCCTAGGGACCAGAAATCATCCGGAACCCATTCCAGGCTGACGCTGAAATCTCAGCGCCCATGGACTACGTCAGAATCAGAAATCATTCACGAAAACGAGTCCCTAGGGACCCAAAATCATCACCGGAACCCAGTTCCACGGCTGACGCTGAAATCTCAGCGCCCATAGACTACGTCAGAATCAGAAATCATTCACGAAAACTGGTCCCTAGGACCAGAAATCATCACCGGAACCCAGTTCCACGGCTGACGCTGAAATCTCAGCGCCCATGGACTACGTCAGAATCAGAAATCATTCACGAAAACTGAGTCCCTAGGACCCAAAATCATCCCGGAACCCAGTTCCACGGCTGACGCTGAAATCTCAGCGCCCATGGACTACGTCAGAATCAGATCATTCACGAAAACGAGTCCTAGCGACCCAAATCACCCGGAACCCAGTTCCACTGACGCTGAAATTCAGCGCCATGGACTACGTCAGAATCAGAAATCATTGACGAAAACTGAGTCCCTAGGACCAGAAATCATCCGGAACCCAGTTCCACGGCTGACGCTGAAATCTCAGCGCCCATGGACTACGTCAGAATCAGAAATCATTCACGAAAACAAGTCCCTAGCGACCCAAAATCATCACCGGAACCCAGTTCCAGGCTGACGCTGAAATCTTCAGCGCCATAGACTACGTCAGAATCAGAAATCATTCACGAAAACTGAGTCCCTTGCGACCCATAAATCATCACCGGAACCAGTTCCACGGCTGACGCTGAAATCGTCAGCGTCATCGACTACGTCAGAATAAAATAATTACAAAAACTGAGTCCCTAGGACCAAGAAATCATCTTCGGAACCCAGTTCCACGGCTGACGCTGAAATCTCAGCGCCCATGGACTACGTCAGAATCAGATCATTCACGAAAACGAGTCCCTAGGGACCCATAAATCATCACCGAAACCCAGTTCCACGGCTGACGCTGAAATCTACAGCCCAATCGACTACGTCAGAATAAAAATCATTGACGAAAACTGAGTCCCTAGGACCAGAAATCATCCGGAACCCAGTTCCACGGCTGACGCTGAAATCTCAGCGCCCATGGACTACGTCAGAATCAGAAATCATTCACGAAAACGAGTCCCTAGGACCCATAAATATCTACCGGAACCCTAGTTCCACGGCTGACGTGAAATCTCAGCGCCCATGACTACGTCAGAATCAGAAATCATTCACGAAAACTGAGTCCCTAGGGACCAGAAATCATCTCCGGAACCTAGTTCCACGGAGACGCTGAAATCGTCAGCGCCCATAGACTACGTGAATCAGAAATCATTCAAAAAAGAGTCCCTAGGAGCCATAAATCACACCGGAACCAGTTCCACGGCTGACGCTGAAATCTACAGCGTCAATGACTACGTCAGAATAAAATCATTGACAAAACTAAGACCCTAGCGACCCAGAAATCATCTCCGGAACCAGTTCCACGGCTGACGCTGAAATCTTCAGCCCATAGGACTACGTCTGAATCAGAAATGTTGACGAAAATCAGAGTCCCTAGCGAGCCATAAATCAACACCGGAACGGTTCCACGGCTGACGCTGAAATCTACAGCGCCTATCGACTACGTCAGAAAGAAATCATTGACAAAAACGAGTCCCTAGCGACCCATAAATCATCCCGGAACCCAGTTCCAGGGCTGACGCTGAAATCGTCAGCCCCTATAGACTACGTCAAATCAGATATCTTGATGAAAACGAGAACCTAGCGACCCATAAATCATCCCGGAACCCAGTTCCAGGGCTGACGCTGAAATCTTCAGCGCCATAAACTACGTCAGAATCAGAAATCGTTGACGAAAACGAGTCCCTGCGAGCCATAGATCATCACCGGAACGCTGTTCCACGGCTGAACGCTGAAATCTACAGCGTCAATCGACAACGTAGAATAAAAATCATTGACAAAAACTGACCCTAGCGAACCCAAAATCATCTCCGGAACCTAGTTCCACGGAAGACGCTGAAATCTTCAGCCTATAGACTACGTCTGAATCAGAAATTGTTGACGAAAACAGAGTCCCTAGCGAGCCATAAATCACACCGGAACGCTGTTCCACGGCTGACGCTGAAATCTACAGCGTCAATCGACTACGTCAATAAAAAATCATTGACAAAAACTCAGACCCTAGAGACCAGAAATCATCTCCGGAACCCAGTTCCACGGAAGACGCTGAAATCTTCAGTCCTATAGACTACGTCAGAATCAGAAATTGTTGACGAAAATGATCCCTAGCGAGCCATAAATCAACACCGGAACGCTGTTCCACGGCTGACGCTGAAATCTACAGCGTCAATCGACTACGTCAGAATAAGAAATCATTGACAAAAACGAGTCCCTAGCGACCCATAAATCATCCCCGGAACCCAGTTCCAGGCTGACACTGAAATTCAGCGCCATAGACTACGTCAGAATCAGAAATCATTGACGAAAACGGAGTCCCTGCGAGCCATAAATCATCACCGGAACGCTTCCACGGCTGACGTTGAAATCTCAGCGCCATCGACTACGTCACAATAAAATCATTGACAAAAACTGAGTCCCTAGCGACCAAGAAATCATCTCGGAACCCAAGTTCCACGCTGAAGCTGAAATCTAAAGCGCCCATGGACTACGTAAGAATCAGAAATCATTGAAGAAACGAGTCCCTAGCGACCCATAAATATCTACGAAACCTAGTTCCACGGCTGACGCTGAAATCTCAGCGCCTATAGAGTACGTCAGAATCAGAAATCAGTGACGAAACTGAGCCCTAGCGACAAGAAATCATCTCCGGAACCCAGTTCCACGGCTGACGCTGAAATCTACAGCCCATCAAACTACGTCAGAATCAGAAATCATTGACGAAAGCCGAGTCCCTAGCGAGCCATAAATCATCCCCGGAACCCAGTTCCACGGCTGACGCTGAAATCTACAGCGACCATAGACTACGTCAGAATCAGATATCCTGGACGAAAACCGAGTCCTTAGCGACCCATAAATCACCGGAACCCATTCCACGGCTGACGCTGAAATATTCAGCGCCTATAGACTACGTTAGAATCAGAAATCAGTGATGAATACTGAGACCCTAGCGACCAGAAATCATCCCGGAACCCAATTCCACGGCTGATGCTAAAATCTAAAGCGCCCATGGACTACGTCAGAATCAGAAATCATTGAAGAAAACCAAGTCCCTAGCGACCCATAAAATTATCTTCCGGAACCTAGTTCCACCGCTGACGCTGAAATCTTCAGCGCCTATAGACTACGTCATAATCAGAAATCGTTGACGAAAACGGAGTCCCTGCGAGCCATAAATCATCACCGGAACGCTGTTCCACGGCTGACGTTGAAATCTACAGCGTCAATCGACTACGTCAGAATAAAAATAATTTACAAAAACTGAGTCCCTAGCGACCAAGAAATCATCTTCGGAACCCAATTCCACGGCTAACGCTGAAATCTTCAGCGCCTATAGACTACGTCAGAATCAGATACCCTTGACGAAAACCGAGAACCTAGCGACCCATAAATCATCCCCGAACCCAGTTCCACGGCTGACGCTGAAATCTACAGCGTCAATCGACTACGTCAGAATAAAAATCATTGACAAAAACTGAGTCCCTAGTGACCAAGAAATCATCTTCGGAACCCAGTTCCACGGCTGACGCTGAAATCTAAAGCGCCATGACTACGTCAGAATCAGAAATCATTGAAGAAAAACGAGTCCCTAGCGACCATAAATATCTACGGAACCTAGTTCCACGGCTGACGGTGAAATCTACAGTGCCTATCGACTACGTCAGAATCAGAAATCATTGAGAAAATGAGACCCTAGCAAACCAGAAATCATCTCCGGAACCTAGTTCCACGGAAGACGCTGAATCTTCAGCGCCCTATAGACTACGTCTGAATCAGAAATTGTTGACGAAAAAGAGTCCCTAGCGAGCCATAAATCAACACGGAACGCTGTTCCACGGCTGACGTTGAAATCTACAGCGTCAATCGACTACGTCAGAATAAAAAATCATTGACAAACAAGACCCTAGCGACCAGAAATCATCTCCGGAACCTATTTTCCACGGAAGACGCTGAAATCTTCACTCCTATAGACTACGTCTGAATCAGAAATGTTGACGAAAATCAGAGTCCTAGCGAGCCATAAATCAACACCGGAACGGTGTTCCACGGCTGACGCTGAAATCTACAGCGTCTATCGACTACGTCAGAATAAGAAATCATTGACAAAAACCGAGTCCCTAGCGACCCATAAATCATCCCCGGAACCCATTTCCATGGCTGACGCTGAAATCTTCAGCCCCTATAGACTACGTCAAAATCAGATATCCTTGATGAAAACCGAGAACCTAGCGACCCATAAATCATCCCCGGAACCCAGTTCCATGGCTCACGCTGAAATCTTCAGCGCCTATAAACTACGTCAGAATCAGAAATCGTTGACGAAAACGGAGTCCCTTGCGAGCCATAGATCATCACCGGAACGCTGTTCCACGGCTGAAGTTGAAATCTACAGCGTCAATCGACAACGTTAGAATAAAAAATCATTGACAAAAACTAAGACCCTAGCGAACCAAAAATCATCTCCGGAACCTAGTTCCACGGAAGACGCTGAAATCTTCAGCTCCTATAGACTACGTCTGAATCAGAAATTGTTGACGAAAACAGAGTCCCTAGCGAGCCATAAATCAACACCGGAACGCTGTTCCACGGCTGACGCTGAAATCTACAGCGTCAATCGACTACGTCAAAATAAAAAATCATTGACAAAAACTCAGACCCTAGAGAACCAGAAATCATCTCCGGAACCTAGTTCCACGGAAGACGCTGAAATCTTCAGTTCCTATAGACTACGTCTGAATCAGAAATTGTTGACGAAAATAGAATCCCTAGCGAGCCATAAATCAACACCGGAACGCTGTTCCACGGCTGACGCTGAAATCTACAGCGTCAATCGACTACGTCAGAATAAGAAATCATTGACAAAAACCGAGTCCCTAGCGACCCATAAATCATCCCCGCAACCCAGTTCCAAGGCTGACACTGAAATCTTCAGCGCCTATAGACTACGTCATAATCAGAAATCGTTGACGAAAACGGAGTCCCTTGCGAGCCATAAATCATCACCGGAACGCTGTTCCACGGCTGACGTTGAAATCTACAGCGTCAATCGACTACGTCACAATAAAAAATCATTGACAAAAACTGAGTCCCTAGCGACCAAGAAATCATCTTCGGAACCCAATTCCACGCCTGAAGCTGAAATCTAAAGCGCCCATGGACTACGTAAGAATCAGAAATCATTGAAGAAAATCGAGTCCCTAGCGACCCATAAATTATCTACGAAACCTAGTTCAACGGCTGACGCTGAAATCCTCAGCGCCTATAGAGTACGTCAGAATCAGAAATCAGTGACGAATACTGAGACCCTAGCGAACAAGAAATCATCTCCGGAACCCAGTTCCACGGCTGACGCTGAAATCTACAACGCCCATCAACTACGTCAGAATCAGAAATCATTGACGAAAGCCGAGTCCCTAGCGAGCCATAAATCATCCCCGGAACCCAGTTCCACGGCTGACGCTGAAATCTACAGCGACCATAGACTACGTCAGAATCAGATATCCTGGACGAAAACCGAGTCCTTAGCGACCCATAAATCAACCCGGAACCCAGTTCCACGGCTGACGCTGAAATATTCAGCGCCTATAGACTACGTTAGAATCAGAAATCAGTGATGAATACTGAGACCCTAGCGAACCAGAAATCATCTCCGGAACCCAATTCCACGGCTGATGCTAAAATCTAAAGCGCCCATGGACTACGTCAGAATCAGAAATCATTGAAGAAAACCAAGTCCCTAGCGACCCATAAATTATCTCCGGAACCTAGTTCCACCGCTGACGCTGAAATCTTCAGCGCCTATAGACTACGTCATAATCAGAAATCGTTGACGAAAACGGAGTCCCTTGCGAGCCATAAATCATCACCGGAACGCTGTTCCACGGCTGACGTTGAAATCTACAGCGTCAATCGACTACGTCAGAATAAAAAATAATTTACAAAAACTGAGTCCCTAGCGACCAAGAAATCATCTTCGGAACCCAATTCCACGGCTAACGCTGAAATCTTCAGCGCCTATAGACTACGTCAGAATCAGATACCCTTGACGAAAACCGAGAACCTAGCGACCCATAAATCATCCCCGAAACCCAGTTCCACGGCTGACGCTGAAATCTACAGCGTCAATCGACTACGTCAGAATAAAAAATCATTGACAAAAACTGAGTCCCTAGTGACCAAGAAATCATCTTCGGAACCCAGTTCCACGGCTGACGCTGAAATCTAAAGCGCCCATGGACTACGTCAGAATCAGAAATCATTGAAGAAAACCGAGTCCCTAGCGACCCATAAATTATCTACGGAACCTAGTTCCACGGCTGACGGTGAAATCTACAGTGCCTATAGACTACGTCAGAATCAGAAATCAGTGATGAATAATGAGACCCTAGCAAACCAGAAATCATCTCCGGAACCTAGTTCCACGGAAGACGCTGGAATCTTCAGCGCCTATAGACTACGTCTGAATCAGAAATTGTTGACGAAAAAGAGTCCCTAGCGAGCCATAAATCAACACCGGAACGCTGTTCCACGGCTGACGTTGAAATCTACAGCGTCAATCGACTACGTCAGAATAAAAAATCATTGACAAAAACTAAGACCCTAGCGAACCAGAAATCATCTCCGGAACCTAGTTCCACGGAAGACGCTGAAATCTTCAGCTCCTATAGACTACGTCTGAATCAGAAATTGTTGACGAAATCAGAGTCCCTAGCGAGCCATAAATCAACACCGGAACGGTGTTCCACGGCTGACGCTGAAATCTACAGCGTCTATCGACTACGTCAGAATAAGAAATCATTGACAAAAACCGAGTCCCTAGCGACCCATAAATCATCCCCGGAACCCATTTCCACGGCTGACGCTGAAATCTTCAGCCCCTATAGACTACGTCAAAATCAGATATCCTTGATGAAAACCGAGAACCTAGCGACCCATAAATCATCCCCGGAACCCAGTTCCATGGCTCACGCTGAAATCTTCAGCGCCTATAAACTACGTCAGAATCAGAAATCGTTGACGAAAACGGAGTCCCTTGCGAGCCATAGATCATCACCGGAACGTTGTTCCACGGCTGAAGTTGAAATCTACAGCGTCAATCGACAACGTTAGAATAAAAAATCATTGACAAAAACTAAGACCCTAGCGAACCAGAAATCATCTCCGGAACCTAGTGAGATCGGAAGAGCGGTTCAGCAGGAATGCCGAGACCGATCTCGTATGCCGTCTTCTGCTTGCTGAGTCGGAGACACGCAGGGATGAGATGGCGGCCGCACTGACCCTATAGTGAGTCGTATTAATTTCAAATCATACCAACATGGTCAAATAAAACGAAAGGCTCAGTCGAAAGACTGGGCCTTTCGTTTTAATCTGATCGGCACGTAAGAGGTTCCAACTTTCACCATAATGAAATAAGATCACTACCGGGCGTATTTTTTGAGTTATCGAGATTTTCAGGAGCTAAGGAAGCTAAAATGGAGAAAAAAATCACTGGATATACCACCGTTGATATATCCCAATGGCATCGTAAAGAACATTTTGAGGCATTTCAGTCAGTTGCTCAATGCACCTATAACCAGACCGTTCAGCTGGATATTACGGCCTTTTTAAAGACCGTAAAGAAAAATAAGCACAAGTTTTATCCGGCCTTTATTCACATTCTTGCCCGCCTGATGAATGCTCATCCGGAATTTCGTATGGCAATGAAAGACGGTGAGCTGGTGATATGGGATAGTGTTCACCCTTGTTACACCGTTTTCCATGAGCAAACTGAAACGTTTTCATCGCTCTGGAGTGAATACCACGACGATTTCCGGCAGTTTCTACACATATATTCGCAAGATGTGGCGTGTTACGGTGAAAACCTGGCCTATTTCCCTAAAGGGTTTATTGAGAATATGTTTTTCGTCTCAGCCAATCCCTGGGTGAGTTTCACCAGTTTTGATTTAAACGTGGCCAATATGGACAACTTCTTCGCCCCCGTTTTCACCATGGGCAAATATTATACGCAAGGCGACAAGGTGCTGATGCCGCTGGCGATTCAGGTTCATCATGCCGTTTGTGATGGCTTCCATGTCGGCAGAATGCTTAATGAATTACAACAATACTGCGATGAGTGGCAGGGCGGGGCGTAACCTACGTGACAGAAGTCAAAAGCCTCCGGTCGGAGGCTTTTGACTTTCTGCTTGATCGGCCGCATCGAATATAACTTCGTATAATGTATGCTATACGAAGTTATTAGCGATGAGCTCGGACTTCCATTGTTCATTCCACGGACAAAAACAGAGAAAGGAAACGACAGAGGCCAAAAAGCTCGCTTTTAGCACCTGTCGTTTCCTTTCTTTTCAGAGGGTATTTTAAATAAAAACATTAAGTTATGACGAAGAAGAACGGAAACGCCTTAAACCGGAAAATTTTCATAAATAGCGAAAACCCGCGAGGTCGCCGCCCCGTAACCTGTCGGATCACCGGAAAGGACCCGTAAAGTGATAATGATTATCATCTACATATCACAACGCGCGTGGAGGCCATCAAACCACGTCAAATAATCAATTATGACGCAGGTATCGTATTAATTGATCTGCATCAACTTAACGTAAAAGCAACTTCAGACAATACAAATCAGCGACACTGAATACGGGGCAACCTCATGTCCGAGCTCGCGAGCTCGTCGACAGCGACACACTTGCATCGGATGCAGCCCGGTTAACGTGCCGGCACGGCCTGGGTAACCAGGTATTTTGTCCACATAACCGTGCGCAAAATGTTGTGGATAAGCAGGACACAGCAGCAATCCACAGCAGGCATACAACCGCACACCGAGGTTACTCCGTTCTACAGGTTACGACGACCATGTCAATACTTGCCCTTGACAGGCATTGATGGAATCGTAGTCTCACGCTGATAGTCTGATCGACAATACAAGTGGGACCGTGGTCCCAGACCGATAATCAGACCGACAACACGAGTGGGATCGTGGTCCCAGACTAATAATCAGACCGACGATACGAGTGGGACCGTGGTCCCAGACTAATAATCAGACCGACGATACGAGTGGGACCGTGGTTCCAGACTAATAATCAGACCGACGATACGAGTGGGACCGTGGTCCCAGACTAATAATCAGACCGACGATACGAGTGGGACCATGGTCCCAGACTAATAATCAGACCGACGATACGAGTGGGACCGTGGTCCCAGTCTGATTATCAGACCGACGATACGAGTGGGACCGTGGTCCCAGACTAATAATCAGACCGACGATACGAGTGGGACCGTGGTCCCAGACTAATAATCAGACCGACGATACGAGTGGGACCGTGGTCCCAGTCTGATTATCAGACCGACGATACAAGTGGAACAGTGGGCCCAGAGAGAATATTCAGGCCAGTTATGCTTTCTGGCCTGTAACAAAGGACATTAAGTAAAGACAGATAAACGTAGACTAAAACGTGGTCGCATCAGGGTGCTGGCTTTTCAAGTTCCTTAAGAATGGCCTCAATTTTCTCTATACACTCAGTTGGAACACGAGACCTGTCCAGGTTAAGCACCATTTTATCGCCCTTATACAATACTGTCGCTCCAGGAGCAAACTGATGTCGTGAGCTTAAACTTGTTCTTGATGCAGATGACGTTTTAAGCACAGAAGTTAAAAGAGTGATAACTTCTTCAGCTTCAAATATCACCCCAGCTTTTTTCTGCTCATGAAGGTTAGATGCCTGCTGCTTAAGTAATTCCTCTTTATCTGTAAAGGCTTTTTGAAGTGCATCACCTGACCGGGCAGATAGTTCACCGGGGTGAGAAAAAAGAGCAACAACTGATTTAGGCAATTTGGCGGTGTTGATACAGCGGGTAATAATCTTACGTGAAATATTTTCCGCATCAGCCAGCGCAGAAATATTTCCAGCAAATTCATTCTGCAATCGGCTTGCATAACGCTGACCACGTTCATAAGCACTTGTTGGGCGATAATCGTTACCCAATCTGGATAATGCAGCCATCTGCTCATCATCCAGCTCGCCAACCAGAACACGATAATCACTTTCGGTAAGTGCAGCAGCTTTACGACGGCGACTCCCATCGGCAATTTCTATGACACCAGATACTCTTCGACCGAACGCCGGTGTCTGTTGACCAGTCAGTAGAAAAGAAGGGATGAGATCATCCAGTGCGTCCTCAGTAAGCAGCTCTTGGTCACGTTCATTACCTGACCATACCCGAGAGGTCTTCTCAACACTATCACCCCGGAGCACTTCAAGAGTAAACTTCACATCCCGACCACATACAGGCAAAGTAATGGCATTACCGCGAGCCATTACTCCTACGCGCGCAATTAACGAATCCACCATCGGGGCAGCTGGTGTCGATAACGAAGTATCTTCAACCGGTTGAGTATTGAGCGTATGTTTTGGAATAACAGGCGCACGCTTCATTATCTAATCTCCCAGCGTGGTTTAATCAGACGATCGAAAATTTCATTGCAGACAGGTTCCCAAATAGAAAGAGCATTTCTCCAGGCACCAGTTGAAGAGCGTTGATCAATGGCCTGTTCAAAAACAGTTCTCATCCGGATCTGACCTTTACCAACTTCATCCGTTTCACGCACAACATTTTTTAGAACCATGCTTCCCCAGGCATCCCGAATTTGCTCCTCCATCCACGGGGACTGAGAGCCATTACTATTGCTGTATTTGGTAAGCAAAATACGAACATCAGGCTCGAACCCTTTAAGATCAACGTTCTTGAGCAGATCACGAAGCATATCGAAAAACTGCAGTGCGGAGGTGTAGTCAAACAACTCAGCAGGCGTGGGAACAATCAGCACATCAGCAGCACATACGACATTAATCGTGCCGATACCCAGGTTAGGCGCGCTGTCAATAACTATGACATCATAGTCATGAGCAACAGTTTCAATGGCCAGTCGGAGCATCAGGTGTGGATCGGTGGGCAGTTTACCTTCATCAAATTTGCCCATTAACTCAGTTTCAATACGGTGCAGAGCCAGACAGGAAGGAATAATGTCAAGCCCCGGCCAGCAAGTGGGCTTTATTGCATAAGTGACATCGTCCTTTTCCCCAAGATAGAAAGGCAGGAGAGTGTCTTCTGCATGAATATGAAGATCTGGAACCCATCCGTGATACATTGAGGCTGTTCCCTGGGGGTCGTTACCTTCCACGAGCAAAACACGTAGCCCCTTCAGAGCCAAATCCTGAGCAAGATGAACAGAAACAGAGGTTTTGTAAACGCCTCCTTTATGGGCAGCAACCCCGATCACCGGTGGAAATACGTCTTCAGCACGTCGCAATCGCGTTCCAAACACATCACGCATATGATTAATTTGTTCAATTGTATAACCAACACGTTGCTCAACCCGTCCTCGAATTTCCATATCCGGGTGCGGTAGTCGCCCTGCTTTCTCGGCATCTCTGATAGCCTGAGAAGAAACCCCAACTAAATCCGCTGCTTCACCTATTCTCCAGCGCCGGGTTATTTTCCTCGCTTCCGGGCTGTCATCATTAAACTGTGCAATGGCGATAGCCTTCGTCATTTCATGACCAGCGTTTATGCACTGGTTAAGTGTTTCCATGAGTTTCATTCTGAACATCCTTTAATCATTGCTTTGCGTTTTTTTATTAAATCTTGCAATTTACTGCAAAGCAACAACAAAATCGCAAAGTCATCAAAAAACCGCAAAGTTGTTTAAAATAAGAGCAACACTACAAAAGGAGATAAGAAGAGCACATACCTCAGTCACTTATTATCACTTGCGCTCGCCGCAGCCGTGTAACCGAGCATAGCGAGCGAACTGGCGAGGAAGCAAAGAAGAACTGTTCTGTCAGATAGCTCTTACGCTCAGCGCAAGAAGAAATATCCACCGTGGGAAAAACTCCAGGTAGAGGAACACACGCGGATAGCCAATTCAGAGTAATAAACTGTGATAATCAACCCTCATCAATGATGACGAACTAACCCCCGATATCAGGTCACATGACGAAGGGAAAGAGAAGGAAATCAACTGTGACAAACTGCCCTCAAATTTGGCTTCCTTAAAAATTACAGTTCAAAAAGTATGAGAAAATCCATGCAGGCTGAAGGAAACAGCAAAACTGTGACAAATTACCCTCAGTAGGTCAGAACAAATGTGACGAACCACCCTCAAATCTGTGACAGATAACCCTCAGACTATCCTGTCGTCATGGAAGTGATATCGCGGAAGGAAAATACGATATGAGTCGTCTGGCGGCCTTTCTTTTTCTCAATGTATGAGAGGCGCATTGGAGTTCTGCTGTTGATCTCATTAACACAGACCTGCAGGAAGCGGCGGCGGAAGTCAGGCATACGCTGGTAACTTTGAGGCAGCTGGTAACGCTCTATGATCCAGTCGATTTTCAGAGAGACGATGCCTGAGCCATCCGGCTTACGATACTGACACAGGGATTCGTATAAACGCATGGCATACGGATTGGTGATTTCTTTTGTTTCACTAAGCCGAAACTGCGTAAACCGGTTCTGTAACCCGATAAAGAAGGGAATGAGATATGGGTTGATATGAACACTGTAAAGCCCTCTGGATGGACTGTGCGCACGTTTGATAAACCAAGGAAAAGATTCATAGCCTTTTTCATCGCCGGCATCCTCTTCAGGGCGATAAAAAACCACTTCCTTCCCCGCGAAACTCTTCAATGCCTGCCGTATATCCTTACTGGCTTCCGCAGAGGTCAATCCGAATATTTCAGCATATTTAGCAACATGGATCTCGCAGATACCGTCATGTTCCTGTAGGGTGCCATCAGATTTTCTGATCTGGTCAACGAACAGATACAGCATACGTTTTTGATCCCGGGAGAGACTATATGCCGCCTCAGTGAGGTCGTTTGACTGGACGATTCGCGGGCTATTTTTACGTTTCTTGTGATTGATAACCGCTGTTTCCGCCATGACAGATCCATGTGAAGTGTGACAAGTTTTTAGATTGTCACACTAAATAAAAAAGAGTCAATAAGCAGGGATAACTTTGTGAAAAAACAGCTTCTTCTGAGGGCAATTTGTCACAGGGTTAAGGGCAATTTGTCACAGACAGGACTGTCATTTGAGGGTGATTTGTCACACTGAAAGGGCAATTTGTCACAACACCTTCTATAGAACCAGCATGGATAAAGGCCTACAAGGCGCTCTAAAAAAGAAGATCTAAAAACTATAAAAAAAATAATTATAAAAATATCCCCGTGGATAAGTGGATAACCCCAAGGGAAGTTTTTTCAGGCATCGTGTGTAAGCAGAATATATAAGTGCTGTTCCCTGGTGCTTCCTCGCTCACTCGACCGGGAGGGTTCGAGAAGGGGGGGCACCCCCCTTCGGCGTGCGCGGTCACGCGCACAGGGCGCAGCCCTGGTTAAAAACAAGGTTTATAAATATTGGTTTAAAAGCAGGTTAAAAGACAGGTTAGCGGTGGCCGAAAAACGGGCGGAAACCCTTGCAAATGCTGGATTTTT